>JACBKR010006791.1:0-10216 GCA_014218235.1 Colocasia esculenta
CTCTATTCCGGGGGTGGTGGTGGGTTACAAAAGTTTGAGTTAACTCAGAGTTAACTCAAATCTGACCATGTCCATGTTGAGTTAACTCTTTTTGGTTACCAAACTACATTTTGAGTTAAGTCTGAGTTAACTTTGAGTTAACTTTGTGTTAACTCGTTACCAAACTGAGGCTTGATGTGGCCGTATGAGTCAGCTGGACCCCCGCACCTTCGACAGAGTACCATTAGAATTTTTTTTAAAAAAAAAAGAGAAGAAAAAAATGTTGGAATTGTCTAGATTTGTAAACCTTTCTATATCATCTTCCATGCTTGTTACTTCAAAGAAAAATATTTATTACACTTATCAATTATATTTTTAAATATATTTTTAATTAACAAGTGCAACAAATATTTTTGTGCTCCAAAATACCAATCCAAAAGGTTCCCAAGTACTCTCGTTCACTACTTCTGATGTGAGTGTAAAATTTTAACGAAGTGGTTTTGCGAGTTTTAAAAAGTTTATATATAATGATTGAGGTTATTTTTTTATAGTTGTTGGTAAAAACAATCAGTGTGTATCTTCTACCAATGTGAGGAAGTGGAAAGACCCAATGTGAAAGTAAAAAGATTTTCCTTGTCAATGTAGAACAACTACGAGAGTTGTCTACAAATTTCGCACGTCAGATCTCAAGATTAAGAGAGAGAGAGAGAGAGAGAGAGAGAGAGAGAGAGAGAAGAGAGAGAGAGAGAGAGAGAGAGAAAGAGAGAGAGAGAGAGAGAGAGAGAGAGTCTCGTTTGTGACTCCCTAAGAACTCTATATTTATAAGACCCTCTGGCTTAAGAGTCCTAATTGCATAGAGATTATGGTTCCAACAAATTGGATCTTATTAGGACTCCAGCCAATGTGGATAACCACATGCCAACATCTCATACTCACACATATTAGTAATAATCTCGCCAAAATATCTTAGCTTACTTTTCTTTTCATACAAAACATTGTGTGTGCTAACTTATGAGAAAGATATATAGTTGAGGAGTGTTATATTAAGCTACCACCACACTAACATAATGCTACAACTTGATATCTTGCCTCATAGCCCAAAACATATGTTCACACCTAATCAAGTTGATATAATCCCTCAACCTCAAATATAGATGTGCACATTGATCCCTTAAACTATGTATTTGTCCTCATGATCACACCGGACTCATCCAACGTAACTGTCTAAGTAATGAGATACAAAATATGAGTGTGAAACAAGTTTGAATTTTTATGTGCCACAAATGTCAATTCACTTAGACTTGATTGGTTAATTAGACATGCTTCTCTAGACCACACGACTCTTGGCCCTTGGATAACATGTTAAGGTAGTAACATCAAGCATCTGCTTCATGACATTGTGCATAGTCCCAAAAGGTATAATTAATGAATCATCACAGTAATGAAGTAGGAATCCATTTTATCACTCCTATAATGGTCAACAATGAACACATATAGTATGATTTGCATGCTATGGTGGAGATCCCATATGGACACATCTGACTCAAACACTATACAAATCTTAACTCATCGCTCGTACAAGTGCTCCACACCGACATACTGTAGATAGATTCTGTAATGTATCTTGTTTTCATATTGTTGTTAATGGTGTTATCTAGTGAATTGGTCATTTTATGGTCTATGTGGTGTCAAAGTGTTTGAAAATACAAGTTTTCTAGGTTTCTAACTTGAATCGCGTTAGAATTAGTCCACATGGCTTGAACGCGGTAGGTTCAATTAACACATTTAAAACACGGTTTGCTTGAATGATGCGTTCAAGATGCGTTAACTTTGACTTACACATTCTTGTTCATGGTGTGTTTGACCAATGCATTTAGTTTCAGTTGATTTGACCAAGCGTTTAGGGCACGTGTCAACTCCGAAGTACACTTGGCAACTCATAATTAAAAATAAATTCCATGGGTTTGGAGGATACACTACGATCTATTGAGAGTCCCTAAAAAGTAAAAATTGGGACATTGACTATATATCTGTAGACCACACACACAATCATGCAATATTTTTAACATGATATTTCACTCTCCATTTTTTTAGAAAATATTTATATAATTTTTCATGCATATTCCAAGAGTATAAGTTTGAAAAAGAAATAGCCTTTAGAAAACTCAACAACATGCTTATTTAGCTATTATATCATACCCAAACACACAATAGGGTATAAATAAAAGGGTATTTTTGCATGTATATCTTGCAAACATTACTTTTTGTATGTATACTCTTGATCTACATCAATTTTTTAAAATACTCCTGATCTATTGTAATGGTTGTGGTTGTACGGTTACAGGAGTATGCGTACAAAAAAACTTGTGGGGTTTGATGAGACCATAACTTAGTAGAACAATTCGTTGATTCTTCAAGCAAGGTTCTAAAATCTCATTTCAAATACAAAGTTTTCAAGTACTACATAACTTAATATGCATAATCAATTATTGTAAAATTGTGATATTGAGTATACTTAGCCAGAGGAAACCAAAACTCTATTATATAGCAAATAATTAATTATTAGGATTCAAAGCCAATACTATATTTACATTACATAATCGATTATCAAGATTCAATACTTAGCCAAACTCTACTATACTATGTGGTACATAATTGATTATCAAGATCCAATAGAAAGTAGCTAATCAATTAATATGTTTACCATGTGGTACTAAGCCACAGAAGTCGATGCTATGCAGTGAACATAATCAATTATAGTACTTATTATATAGAAGAGTCACAAAAAGCAATAGCACAGTGCACATAATCTATTATCGGAGATATATAATCAATTATGGTGCCTATTGTGTGGTACTTAGTCATAGAAAGTAAAATTTACTAGAGAATATGATTGATTAGCAAGGATACATAATCAATATGGTGTCTACGATGTGGTACTTAGTCGCAGAAATAATACTTGAACATAATTGATTATCTCAGTGAAAATAAATCAACCATCACAGAAACCAACACATGTAAGAGATGTTGCCCAGATAACAAGCCTAGAGGGGGTGAATGGATTGCTAAAATTTCTTTTAGAATAATTCCTATAAATAAAATATTTTGACAGAAAAACACTAAGTTCGATAGTTAGAGTTAGTGTTAAATAAAGACAAAGAGAACAAGCACACAGACAACAGGAATTTTATCCAGGTTCAGATCTCCTATCCCAGGAGTCCTACGTCCAGTCCCCAATCAACAACTTGGGATTTCACTAAGCAAGGGTACAGTCCCCTTAAGGACACTCACACATCCAGCAGCAGCTGGCCTTCTCTTCTCAACCCGAAGAGGAACTAAAGCACCTGATGCACAGGTCTTCCTTCTTGCGAAGGGAACAACCACCTACACAAACAGGTCTTCTCTTCACACCAGAAGAGAATCACTCAAAATGAATGAGTAAAAGAAGAAGGCCCCAAGACCAAGCTTATACACTCTGCTTGATCTGAGGCGAAAATCTGAGAGAAACAAAGATTGTCAATAAAAGACACTCTCTCAGATCTTCTCAAGCTCTCAAAGGCTAGGCAACTTGCAGTGGAGAGCTAAGAGCTATGAAGGTTTGAATGGACGAGCTAGCTCTTATAATCTTTTAGGAGACTGAGATCTTCAAGCTTTTGAATGTTGTTCTCTCAGAGTAGTATTTGTATGGAGTCACCAGTCTTCTATTTATCTTATTTGAAATAATTTGACCTTTGAAATATTTGTTGTCTCACGTCTTCATGCACGTTGGAGTGAATGGTCCAAAGTGTGGAGCAAGAAACCTGCAGCCATTAATGCTGGGGAAGACATACACACAAAAAGGAAGATTGTCTGAATCTTCTAGCTTCCGTCAAGTTGACAGGTCCATCTTTGTAACGTGCGTTTCTATCGGAAAGCCTGCACACAATAAATACTGACACATAGACAACTTATCTTTGTCTAAACTGTCAGTCAACATTAGTAGTCGTGCTGTATGAAGATACACCAAAAGGGAAATGCCATTTTGTCATTACATAAAGTGTGACTTTATGTGACACACATGAGATAAGCCAAGATATATTGTGCAGAGAATTGTTCCATCATAATAAAAGTCGAAGACTACAGGATACAGCATGATACGCGGGAAGATTTGAAATCCACAGAGATTTGAAAATGTATTTGAATATCATGTAGAATGAATACTTAAAAAAGGAATTTAAATAAGAAATTCATTAACTGTCTAAAACATAATCTTTAATAGAGAGTTGATGTATGATGACAGTCTGTGTATAGAGAGAGTCGATGTTGATATCAAATCGATGATGTAATCATAAAACATGTGAAAATGTAATCCATGTTGAAACCAAGTCGATGTGAACATAATCCATGAATGAAATTGATGTTCTGTACAAAGTCATGGTTAACAGAAGTCGTTGTTGTACTAAAATCGATGTGCAGATTAAATCATTATTTGAAACAAAGTCGTTGTCCAAGTAAAGTCGTCGTTTCACATGAAGTCGTTATTCTACTGAAATCGTTGTTTAAGTGAAGTCGTCATAGAGATGAAATCGTTGTTTCATATGAAGTCGATATTTTACTGAAACTGATGTTTGAGTGAAATCGTTGTAGACATGAAGTCGTTGTTGCATATGAAGTCGTTGTTCTACCGAAATCAGTGTTTAAGTGAAGCGAAATCGTTGTAGCAACCAAATCGTTGTTTAAGTGAAGAGAAATCGTTGTAGCAACCAAATCGTTGTAGCAACCAAATCATTGTTTAAGTGAAACAAAATCGTGTAGCAACCAAATCGTTGTTTAAGTGATGAGAAATCATGTGGCAACCAAATCGTTGTAGCAACCAAATCGTTGTTTAAGTGAGGTGAAATCGTTGTAGCAACGAAATTGATGTTCTAACTATGAAGTCATGTGTAAGACAGAAATCGTTGTTTTCCTTATGAAGTCGTGCTAGAATGAAATCGATGTTTTACTAAGGAAGTCGTTGTTTAAGTGAAACCGATGTAGAACAGAAATCGATGTCTTCTAATGGAAATCGTTGTGAGCTATTATATGGAAGTTGATGTATACTTAGACAAATATATGCAATAAGCTTCAAATGACAGTGAGTGTAGATAACTTACAGATTTTGTTTGAATTACTGCCTGTGGATAAACTACAGAAAATGTTATTAGAAAATATTTTTCAAGATTTTGTTAATCACTAAAAAATACATATAATTAATAATAATTATATGGAGATGGACTGATCATCAATCTCTCCCTTTTTGGTGATGGCAAAACATAAGAGTTGCATGCATATAAAAGACGGAAATAAATTTGCAAAAAAAATTTAAGGTGTGTATTTCAGAATAGATTTCTCCCCCTTTTTGTCATTAAGCAAAAAGAATTAGATAAATAAAAGATAAAATTAGAGATAGACAAAGATAAAATGGAGCCAAGAAGGGAAAATTTATTCATTAGTGGGGGTAGGCATGTAGAAGGCAAGAGACAACCTAGAAGCATGGTGAGTTATAAGTGCCAAGCTTGAACTTCTTGCTCTTCAAAGAGATATCTAAAGATGCCCCAACTAATATTATAAGATGGCCCCATCTCAGGACTAAGTCTCTTGATGTGGAATAGTCTTTGCTCCTTTATGAACTTAGTGTACTCCTGATTGCTGAGGATGGACTTGTAGAGACTTGTGGTGCCAAAACTTACATGTTGAAGGAATTTATCAATGGAAAGAGGATAAAGGAGATTGTGAGCAAGCAAATCCTTCTGCAAGGCTATAAAGATCTTATACCTCTCAATCCAGGTGGAATGGGGATCTGAAACAAGATTTATGGAGTTGGTCCATGAATTTTTCTGGAAAGAGAGTCAGCTGATTAGACTTGCTCAAGGAGGAATTTAGATTCTCAAGCTGAAGTGCAGCCTCAGGATAGGCTTTTACCAGTCAGTGTTGACAAATCTCTCAGCCTCTGAGAGCAGTGGAGCTAAGACTGATGACTTGATGAAGCCTCTTTGATATTCCATGAAGAGGAATCTATGGAATGCAAGAGGAGCTCCCTGCTGAATAAAGATCCTGGCCATGACTCTGACAAATCTTTCAAATATGATAGGACCCACCCCAGAGTTCATTAGAAGGAAGTGGAGCTTAGGAAGAAAAGCAATCTTAGGCATCTTCAAGGTTGCAAAGTCAACCTGAAGAGGGGTGTGACTGGATTCTCTGTTCGGAGCTGAGCAATGGCGGCCCTGAACTGGCCAAGCTGAACTTCTGGCAGGCGGTTGACAAAGCAGTAATCTTGGTACATCTGGAATTGCCTGATAAATTTGATCTCCTTCTAAATGAAGGGACCCCAAGAGTTTCTGTGCTGGCAAACAAACCACTCAGACAATGTGAGAGGGTGATCTGAAGGTGGAAAGATGTCCTGGCAACCTCAAATTTTCTGTGGAGTGACTTGTTGGCCCTGACCCACTGATCTTCAATCTTAGACTCAACAGAAGATAGGATTTTAGCTTGTTCAGCCTTAGGAAGAGCAGAAGTAGGAAGAATAATATTTAGATGTTCATAAAGGTTAAGGAAGGGAAGACCAAAAGTGGCTGCAAAAGTGCACTTTTGGAGATATTCAACATATAAAGTTTTCCTTCTGTTGACAACAGAAAGAGAATACCACAGAGGAGGAAAAAGAGTTTGATTGGAAGGGAAAACAAGAGTTGAAGAGGTCTTTCTTTTCTAGAGGCAGGACTGAAAGAAGGTGGGAATCAGTCCTGTGAATATGGGCAGAGACAGCAAGAAGTATGCGGAGGATGGCTTCTTCAAACTCATCCTTGATGTCTTGCACAGTATGGTGAACTATATTGGCACCCTCAAGAATGATAGTGATGAAGGAGGGTGGAGTAGGTGGATGAAGAGAGGCAAAAGATGAAGTAGGAGGAGGTTGAGTAGATGGTCCAGCAGAGGAGGGACCAGCTGATGAGGGACCAGCAGAGGAGGAGGAGGCAGGAGGTGCCTCAGAAGTTGTAGGAGGAATGGAGGAGGAAGGAATAGGTGAGGAAGAGGAGGCAGCAGGGAAAGGGGTAGGAGAAGATATGTGTTTAGGAAGGGGTTTCTTGAAGGTTTTAGGTGCAGGAGGGGCAGTGAAGGACGTAGGTGGAGAGGAAGGGGTTGGAGTCTGAAGACTGGGAGGGTCAGAAGGCCCTGGGGGAACAACAGCTTCCTCTACAGATACTTGAGACCCGGTTGGCCCTGCCACTAACTCCATTTGCACAGATGGCTCGGATGGCCCAACACTAATATCATCAACTGCACATGGCCCTAATGGCCCTAGTGGCCCTGATTCTGCAACTGAAAGCCCTGATGGCCCAACTTCCTCTATAGAGGACCCTAGTGGCCCTGATTCCTCAACAGATGGCCCTGAAGCCCTAGCAACTGGCTCTACTGGTTCAGAAGGCCTGGTGGCCCTGTACTAACCTCTGGTACAGATTGAGTGGGAGCAGGAGGGGCAGGAGCTGATAAATGCACCCTCACAAAATCTGATAAATCAGTCACCAGTTTCTTTAAGCTACCCGACTCACTTCTCATCTTCTGGAGCTCAGATTTGACTGCTCCAATCTCCTTGGCTCTAGTGCTCTGACTAATGAAAATAGATGTTACATCTGATTGCAAGGAGCACAGAATTTCCCCATGAGCATTCAGTCTAGCAATTACAGGCTCCAAATGAACATGAAACTTTTTCTTCATGGATCTGTGGTGTGCCTTCCTAGTGAGCAAGGGAATTCCTAGGGCAACACTTTTTCTTCTACCTTCTAAACCAACAGCTGGCTCAACATCTTCATCTAAAGTGCTCTCAACCAAACCTTCCTAAAATTGATCTGCAGGGGCACTAGCAGTAGGCTCCCCCTGAATCTCTGGCTCCCCCTGAGATGGAGCATCTGCCGTCTAACATCTTCAGTGTGGCCTGGTGCCACAACCTCTGCAACTATGTTTTCATGGCTCTTCTTCAATGCAATTTCTACTTCAGGAACATTGGGGGTTTCTTCAATGTGAATATCTTCATGCTCCCCCTCAATATAAGCAACACCTTCATCAACTGATTCTTCAATAATAACAGGTGCAGGGACTACAGGAGGAATTTCTTCTTCAGTAGATTGCCCAACAGGCTCAATATACTCTGATGCAATATCCTCAATCCTCCTTTCAGGGGCAAGAGGCTCTTCTTCTCTGACAGCAGCCTCTACTTCTTGAATTTGTGGATCTTCAGGGCTTTACCAATGGATTCATCTTCTGCCACTGAAGTCTTGGTCCACACATTACCAACAAGTGAAAAACCACTCTTCTTCAGTTTCTTGATCTAATGGGCTGACCCATCTTCTCCATTAATTCTCCCTTCAGGTCAATGTTAAGGTGATTGAATATCCTTGTAAGTAAGTGGGCATAGGGAAGAGGACACTGCCAATTTGTTCTTCCTGTCCCAAATAACTTCTACAGCATACTTCATCCTTTCTATCATAACATGGGCCATGTTGATGTCTTGTCTCTGAACGGCCCAGAACATCATGTCTGCATCTCCTTTAGTGGAAGATGAAAAAGTGGCACTTCTAGGCACTAAGAACTGACAAACTATAAAGTGCAGAATTCTGTTGAAAGTATTGAACTGGTTAATGTCGATTTTCCCATCCTTCAATTTATATTTTGTTCTAATAATCCCTAGCCCCTTGGCATGAATATCCACAGACTCCACCAAACTGTGCCCGACTGTAGAGACTCCAAATAATCTTTCCAACAGATCATGAGTGATGTGAATGGATGTACCTTGACTATGAAGGTGAGAGACCCATCTTCCTTTATCTTCAAATAGGTATAGAAAGCCTTCACAAAGTGTGGAAAGCTAGGTTCTAAAACTGTGCAAATGCCTGTCCACTTCAACCTCTGAAGAGCTTCAGCCATACTATGCATACCATGCTTCTTTAGATCATCTAGGTCCATTGCCTTGTTCCCACAGAGCTTGGTCTTGACTGCTAAGTATCTCTCTGTTGATCGACCGTAAGGAAAGTGACGTGTAGCCACCTACGCTACCGGAGCTCCCAGAAGGGGCCATGGAATCGAGCAAGGTAGGGTTCTGGAGGATTGTGGGAGAAGGAGGAACAGAACCCCTCAAGAAATTTGAGCGGGAAGTAAGGTTTTCTTCGAAAGCACAGAGAGGGATGCCGGAGTCGATGAGGGTTTCACAGGCTTTCGAGTCGAAAGAGATAAGAGAGAGAGAGAAAGTGATTTAAATCTAGCGAGGAAGGATAATTCTTATTCTAAAATTTATTATTATTTTAGTTACGTACAGATATATCTATTACAAATTGCACATGCCTAGTTCCCTTCTAAGAGACGTAAAATCTCTTCAGGTAAGACTTTTGTAAAGATATCTGCTAACTGATTTTAGATATCTATAAATGAGATATAATATTACCGTTAGCTACATGATCTCTAATAAAATGATATCTGACCTCTATATGTTTCGTCCTGGAGTGTTGTACTGAATTTTTAGTCATATTTATTGCACTTGTGTTGTCACACAGCAACGGGATGGTCTTGATGAGCAATCCATAGTCCTCAAGCTGTTGTTTGATCCATAAGAGTTGAGTGCAACAGCTCTCAGCAGCTACATATTCAGCTTTAGCTGTTGACAGTGCTACTGAATTTTGTTTCTTTAAAGACTAGTAATCAAGCATCCTGCAAGAAATTGACAACCACCACTAGTGCTTTTCTATCTACTTTGCATCCAGCATAGTCAGCATCCGAATAACCAATTAAACTAGTTCACAAGATATAGGATACCATAGTCCTAAGCTATGAGTCTTAGTAAATATCTAAAGATCCTTTTAACAGATATTAAATGAGATTCCTTAGGATCAGACTGATATCTTGCACACATGCGTACACTAAATAAAATAATATGTCTACTAGATGTTAAATAAAGTAATGACCCAATCATACCTCTATAAAGTTTTTGATCAACTTTCTTACCTTCCTGATCACTATCTAACCTGGTGGATGTGCTCATTGGAGTGGACAATGGTTTAGCATTATCAAATCCGAATTTCTTCAATAATTCCTTAGGTGTATTTTTCTTGACAAATGTGTGTACCTTCATTGCTTTGCTTGATTTGTAATCCAATGAAGTAGTTGAGTTCTCTCATCACGTTCATCTCAAATTCTCTTTGCATGAGCTTCTCAAAATATTGCACAAAGATTC
>JACBKR010006792.1:0-10449 GCA_014218235.1 Colocasia esculenta
TAGGCAACTTATCTAGGTGGCGATCACATCCTATTTTCCATGCTATTATATTGTTATTCATGTTCGTGTCGAGGGGAAGTCAATCCCTGTGATTACACTATGATACAACCAAGGAGATTGCTAAGCTCAATGCCACACTTTCCCTCCCTCAACCGCATGATTCACCAAATCTTCACCACTTGCATTGCGCCGAAGCATGGCAGTCGTGAACTCGTCACAAATGTTCACAAATCACTGTTTACCTTCTTCCTTAATGTGAACCCATCAATCTTCCTCTCCTGATGCTTCGCTTGATCACCAAGTGCTTCTACCAACCCAGGAGATCCATGCCCTTCGCTTGCCAATTACTTCTCTTTTAAAGTTTATTGGCATTCCCATTCCAGACAGTGAGTGTGTCTCACTCAACTCCCGCAACAGTTTTGATATCACTCACGCCGCCTCACGCATGGGATACAAGTTAGTGGATGGGGTTGTCACCCGGGAACTCAAGGGCAAGGCACCTGCTGATCCGAGGATGAAGACTACATCGGTGATGACGAGCACGCTGCTGATGAAGAAGCTGCTGAAGAGATGCTGAAGAAGATGCTGAAGAAAATGATGAAGACTCCCAGTCAGAGCCCCTAGATGCTCCGGGAGATGCTGGTGTTGATGTAGCTGCTCTCCGCCTTCCATTCGGATTTGATAGCACAGCTACAAGTGCAGATGGCACATGGCTTTGAGAGACTGCATGAAAGAATGGATACAATTGATACACGCATTGACAGACTTGCCACTGAGCGTCATGCCCCTCATCACTCCTGAAGATGATGCTGCTTAGATAGATTTAATGTCTAGGAGTGGGTCATGTCCTGTATTTTCAATTCAGTCTGAGCAATGTCGTTTCTCTCTTATGTTATTTCATGTACTTTCTCCTTCACTTAATGTTATTTCAGTCACTTTTGTCATGTGAATGCTTCAATTTCCAATGAATGAAATCACATGTTCTGTGCACATCTCCAAATGTGACTGTTATCTTTACTTTTGATGTTGTCAAAAGGGGGAGAAGAAACCTCATTGCATGAGCATCAATTGAAAAATTTTGTCATCATCAAAAAGGGGGAGAATGTTGGGTTCATATTTTGGAAACTAAGTGAATTCACATTCTAACTGATAAATGTTAATCAAACAATGTTTTGAATGATGAATAAATTGAATTGAGGTTTCATACATGTCAATTAACATGATACAATTTTGGTTATCTATGTCTTCATTATACTTAACTATACATGTTTTATCATGTAGTACAAGTGCATATAACCAAGCCTTCACAAATCATGAGAAAATGATCATAAGTAAAGTGTAACATGTACCTGTCGACAGACCCAAAGGCATATGTCGACAGATGCCACAGTCACGTTGTGATCAGACAGAACAATCTGAGAGCACCTGTCGACAGATGCTCAGAGACCTGTCGACAGATTCACAGACAGAATGCAGAGTTCTGTGTTTTGGCAAAACTGACTCTGACTGTCGACAGATGGATGTCGCCTGTCGACAGATGCCACAGGCCAGAGCAACCTGAAGTCTGTCTATCGCAAATCTGTTGCAATCTGTCGACAGATACTCAACACCTGTCGACAGACGCAGAGGATCTTCAAATACGAAAACCTTCCTTCATATCCAAGATTGGTTTTTCAAGTCCCACGACTCTCCACATGAAAACACAACTATATAAGCATCCTTTTGAAGAGAATCTCATAGAGAAGCAGCCATAACCAAAAACCTAAGCCAAGTCCAAGAGAAAAGAGTTGCTGCTGCTCTGCTTCAAGACTGCAGTGCAGAGACCGGAAGATCTATTGATCCTGCAGTACTGAAGATAGATCGTCGTGGATTCAACCTTCTCCATCATTCAAAGCAGTCAAGTCGAAGTTTGAATTCCATCCAGACGTTCTCAGAAGAGTTCCACATCAGGATTTACTCCTATACTCTGAACTCTTCCTGTTTCACAATTCTTATACATCGTGTGTGTGTCTGTGTGATTCAAGCGTCTCTTGTGCTTGAGATCACTTGTGTGTGTTGTTCTGATCGTAGGTGCACATCAGAAAACACGTGTGTGTGTGAGTTGTAGTCACCGAACTCGCTCATAAGCAGTTTACTCTGTGTGTGTGTGTGTGCCGTGGACGTAGGATACACTGTTGTGTACTCCGAACCACGTAAATCTGCGTGTCTCGTGGTTTGATCGTTCCTACGATAGATGTTTGATAGGCACGCATATTCACATGCTAGATAGGTTTCTACTTTATCTACACATAGTTTAGATCTTGATACTGTCTTGTTAATCTGTGCTTTAATAAAAAGAACGTGATAATACTTTTTAAGAGACAGTAATCTATTCAACCCCCCTTCTAGATTACCATATTGGGAATTCTGCAACCCTTCACAGGCAGCAGTAGGAGAAATTCCTGTGATTCAACAGGAACAAGTCGTTCCGGCAGCAACAGAACTAGGAGCAGCAGCAGTAGAAGCACCACTGCAGAAGAAGTAGCAACAGCTCCAGCAGAAAGAGCAGCAAACCGTCTGTGGAAGCAGCAGCAGCAGTAGAATCTAGCAGCAGGATTGAGGATATTCCTCCTTCTTCCCAAATAGCATCTATACTCAGAATGTGTTGGACTCCATCCAAGACACTCAGGAGGAGCCAGTAATTGGTGGTGATCTAGTGGCAGAAGATGTGGCTCCAGGCCACACTGAAATATCATCATGGAGGAAGCTCCCAGTCAAGGGGAGCAAGAAACTGCCCATGACAACATAATTGTAGAAGATGCTCCTATTGAGGGGGAGCAATCTCTTGATGGGCAGGCAACAGCTCAGGGGGAGCACACTAGCCCAGAAGCATCCTCGTCCTCGAGGTGCTTCAGAAGACACTGATGATGTTGTAGAGCCCGTAGTTAGGTCAAGAGAAGCCAAAGGAAAAGGTGTGGCTGAAGAAGTCCCTCTCTTCACCAGTAAGCCACACAGGAGGTCTGGGAAAAAGAAGTTGAAAATCAATTTGAAACCTATTGTTGAGCGCCTGGATGAGCAAGGAAAATTTGTGTTCTGTGAGGTCGGATATGGCCTCCATTTTTATCAGTCAAGGCGCATCTGCCCGTGAATTAGGGGCACTATCATCTGAACTTGAAAGCCTACGAAAAGATTATGACAGTATGAGGAAGGTGCTGTGGATTTGTCAGCTTTTGTGAGGGAGCACTTACCATCTCATGCCCCTCCTTTTAGTAGTGCAGGGCCTTCAGGGCCAAGTGAAGAGCGTGATAGGCCATCAGGGCAAATTAATGCTGATCAGTCTGAACCTTCAAAGGCTTCTGGGGATGATGAAGCTAGGCCATCAGGGCCTATCATTGCAGAGCAGCAGCAAGAGGAAGAGCGGCCATCAGGGCCTTTGTCTGAAAACCCAGCAGGGCCTCCAGGGCCAATTCATGTTGAGAATGAGCACATTGAAAAAGTGGTTATTGTTGAGGAATCGGGCCAGCAGGGCCGGCAAGGATGCTTCACCTCCAGTGGAATCTGTGTCTATAAGAGAAGAAGAACCGGCTGTAGCTCCAGAGCCCTCTGTCCTTCCTACCCTTCCAACTCCAGCCCTCCTTCTCCTCCCACCTCATCCACTGCTCCTCCAGCTCCTACCACCTTCAAAGACCCCGCTCTAGAACCATTATCTCACCTGCACCTTTCTCTTCCCAAACTCCTTCATCTCCTACTTCGTCCACCATCATTACTCCACCCTTATCTTCTGTTGAGGTTCTTCCCGCATCTTCTTCAGCTGGAGCCTCTTCTAGTGGTCCTTCTTCTTCAGGACCATCTGATCTTCCGTCCACCACCCCTGAATCCTCTTCCATCACGTACACCTCCTTCTTTATTACTATTATTCCTGAGGGTGCCCAATTAGCTCACACATAAATCCAGGACATTAAGGATGAATTTGAAGTAGCAATACTTCGTTCAGTCCTGGCTGTTGGGACCCATTATCACAGGACAGGCTCTTCCAGCCTTGTTTCCTAAGAAGAGGAGACTCACTTCCACCCATCATGTCTCTTCTGAACCCTGTTATCCTCCACTTTGATTTTCTCTTTCTATCACCAATAAGCAACAATCTATCTATGAGGAATATCTTCAAAAGGTAGTGTTTGCTCACCTCTTTGGCCTTCCCTTCCAAAATCTTTCGGCCCATCTCAATACCATTTTTTCTTAAGCCTTTCTTTCCAAGGCTCAACAGTCAAAAATTTTCTCCATGACTGAAGCCAAAACTGAAGAGCAGTGGGCTCGGAGCAACAGAGATCTGTACAATCAATTTCGTCGTATTCAAGCCCCAGATATCCACCCAGAGAAGCTCCTCTCCCTCTCTCCAAATGGTTTCAGATTCACCATAAAAATCTTTTTGACCTTTCATTCAGAAGGAAATCAAGTTCATCCGGCACTACAAAATGTACTGCGATTACTGCTATCTTAATAGCATTCCAGAAGTGCAGCTGGGCTAGTTCAGGCAAGCTATCTGTACTCTCAGTTCCAGAGTTGCTCACACCGAACCTCTCCGAGTTGATTTTGCCACCTTGGTAATTCCTGATGTGGTGTTCCTTCCTCTGCTTCACTCCTTGATCATGGATTCTCTGTGGGCACACTCATGTTTGAGCGAGCTGCTCAGGTTATGGCCAGGCTCTCTGTGCAAGAAGGTCGTAACCTTTATTTTCATAGATTTGTCTTCAAGCAGTATCTTCAGAGGTACCTCAAGGCAGATATCATTGCCCCTATTCTATCTGAGTGTGAGAGGCTGTCGCCTGCTGATTGGGAAAAGCTCTACACTTTATCAGCTCAACAGCTTAAAGAGCTGAATGCTTCTCAGGCTCGTTCCAATCAACCTCTTCTGACTCCTGGTGACTTTTTGGATGCCAATTCTCTTCACCTTGTCCGGAACTCCTTCATGAAATGGGAAGAATGGTACAGGGTCTTTCTAGAATTGAAGAAGGAACTTCGGCAGCATCAGATCTTCTATCCCTTTAAAATTAATCAGTTTCTCAGTTTGCCAGTTTTGGTTCCTTCACCTACTACAAGGCAGCTCTTGGCAACGATAAATATTGGGATTTCATATCGGATCAGAGGCAGCTTCACATCAAGAGGATGGCTCCCACCATGGGACCCTCCTATTGCATTGACCTTGGAGCATTTAAGCCTATTTTGAAGAGCAGGAACGCCAAGCACTACCTGTCATTAGGCGCTTTGCATCTCTCTTGTCTCCTTCCTTCTATCTCTCTGAACCTCTAATGCTCAATAAATCTCTTTGTTTCTCTATTTGTGCTCTTTTCTCTCTTCTTGTCTCACTCTTGTATCTTTTTGCTTAATGACAAAAAGGGGAGAAATATAGTATTTTTGAATACATCCCTTATATTATTTCCGCAATTATGCTTAGACTTATTTCAGATCATCTTTACTTATTGTTAAGTTTTGTCATCACCAAAAAGGGGGAGATTGATGATCAGTTTATCCCCATGTTTTAAATGAATTACATATCTATTTTGGTGATTAACAAAACTATATAAAGTTCAATCTAACAAATTTCTATAAGATTTGAGCACAGAAAATAAACCAAAGAAAAACAAGCCATTCAAGTAAGTATTCATCACACTGTAGCTATTTCAAATTCAAGTATGAATTTCTCTAAGTACAGATCGACTCCCTTCTTGTTTATAACGATTTCCTTAGAATCATAAGGATTTCCTCATTCACATCGATTTTGATTCTATAACGATTTAATAAGTCATTGCTATTCTATCGCAACGATTTGCCCTCACAATGATTCGGTAAGTGATCGCAACGATTTGCCCTCACAACGATTCGGTAAGTGATCACAACGATTTGCCCTCACAACGATTCGGTAAGTGATCGCAACGATTTGCCCTCACAACGATTCGGTAAGTGATCGCAACGATTTGCCCTCACAACGATTCTGTAAGTGATCGCAACGATTTGCCCTCACAACGATTCGGTAAGTGATCGCAACGATTTTCCCTCACAACGATTCGGTAAGTGATCGCAACGACTTGCCCTCACAACGATTCTGTAAGTGATCGCAACAATTTGCCCTCACAACGATTCGGTAAGTGATCGCAACGATTTGCCCTCACAACGATTCGGTAAGTGATCGCAACGATTTCCCCTCACAACGATTCGGTAAGTGATCGCAACGATTTGCCCTCACACGATTCGGTAAGTGATCGCAACGTTTTGCTTTCATAACGATTTGCTAAGTATTCATAACACTTACTTTCGTAACGTTTCTTAAGTGATTACAACGATTTGCTTTCATAACGATTCGTTAAGTATTCATAACGATTCGCTCCCATAATGATTCGATAAGTGATCACATCGATTTCTTAAGAAAGACAACGATTTGCTCTCACATCTATTTGATAAGTGAGAACAACGATTTCAGTGTCACAACGACTCATCAAGTTTCAAAACGATTGGATTTCTGTAACGATTCGATAAGTTACATAACGACTGTTACTGTAACGATTCGATAACTTACATAACGACTCGGTTACTGTAACGATCATCAAGTTACATAACGACTTGGTCGCTGTAACGATTCGATACAGCAAACAACGATTTGGTTATTAATGTATAACGATTTATATGTGCATCGGTTTGCTTATGAGTGCACAACGATTTACATGATATCAACTCATTGCATAACGATTTCATAAGTCATGCATATAACGATTCCATGTGAAAATAATGATTGATTTTCGAACTCATATTTGAATACATTGAAAAGTCAAGTCTTCACGTATATCTCTCTGACAACCATGCATTTATTATGACTGAACATATCACGCAGTGCATGCAAACGATATCTTCTATTCTCATGCTTATTCTGTAAACATCTTTTTAGAAGACGAATGGAACTTCTATTTCTGTATAAAATCAATCTAACGTTGATTGACAACAAGAGACAGCTTATTTGTCTATTGTTTAAGCTTGTAATGCGTGCAGGTTTCTGATAGCACTCGTCATACAACGTTGGACAAAATAGAAGCCAAAAGATATTACAGAAGATCTTCCTCTATGCGTGCATAAAGACCGTTGAACGGGAAGCTCTACAGGACTATGCAGTCTAACGTAAACAAAAGCCGGATCTGAGATCTATTTTAGAGAAGTATTTAGCTCCAGATAATTGATCAAACAACTCATCAATTCTTGGCAAGGATATTTGTTCTTGATGGTTACTGGTTAGTTGCATGTAGTCTATACATAGCCTCATTGACCCATCTTTCTTTTTGACAAAGAGGACAGGTGCACCCCATGGTGATGTACTTGGTCGGATGAATCCCTTCTCTAACAGTTCCATCAATTGCTCTTTTAATTCCTTCAGTTCTGTGGGGGACATTCTATATGGTGCCCTAGATACTGGTGCTGCTCCAGGACCAATTCGATGGTAAAATCGACCTCTCGCTCAGGAGGAATTCCTGGCAAGTCTTCGGGAAAAACATCAGCGTATTCGCTGACAACATGGATGTCCTCTACTTGACTTCCTTCTTTGTGATGACAACAGCAGCAAGAAAGGCCATACACCTTTCATCATCATCCTTTTGGCTTGTAGTGCAAAGATAAGTGACAATCTCCGCGGTCTCTATCCCCTGTGAACACTAGTTTTGGGAAATGGCTAAGGTTACCCGACTTCTCCTGCAGTTGATACTAGCCCCATGTTCAGACAACCAGTCTGCTCCCAGTATCACATCATACCCCTCCATATCCATACATATTAAATTTTGTTGGTAGGTTGGGTTTCAATCACACTTCACTAGATGGCATATGGTTTGTAAGATTGGTGCCAGGACCAATCGGAGTTGACACAACTATTCAGATTTCATTGGACGGTTTTCACAGGTAGGGTATCAACAAAGTTTGAGATATAAAGGAATGTGTAGCTCCGTATCAAAGAGAACATATGCGGGTCGGGAAAGAATAGTAAGTGTACCTTCAACAATACCTCTTCTTCAGCAGCTTCAGGTTCCTGAATAGCTTGCAAGCGGCCTTGCCTCTTCTGTCCATTCGGATGCTTGTCCTGAGGGGCTTGTTTTCTTTCAGCATTGGGCAGTTCGAGATCCTGTGGTCACGACTACCACAGCGCAGGCATCTCCCTTGCGCTCTCTAGCATTGTTCAGACCGGTGACTAGCTTTGTCACAGTGTTTGCACCTTTCTCCCGTTGTCACCACTATCTACTTACCTAACTCATTTGGCTTTTATCAGCTGGTACATTTACTTTGCCACTGGCCTTTTCTTTTCCCCAATGGTCGGCTGATACCTTCCTGTAGAAGACACTTGCTCCCTTTTCACGAATTTTCCCTTAATTCTTTTGGCAGTCTCCATGGCATCCTCCAGTAACTGAGCCTTATTTACCATTCAGCATAGGTTTGAATGTCCATTGGCGCCAGTGAGTGATGAACTGGGGCCTCAAGCCATTCAGAAAGCGTTTTGCCTTCATCCTTTCTGTCCTAATCAATGAACAGCATATCGGGACAGACGAGGAGAATTGGGCCTCATACTCGGCCACATTGAGTCCTCTCTGCTTCAAAGCCACAAATTCGGCTGCTTTCCGTTCCTGGACCCTCTCAGAAAAGTACTTGGTGTTGAATTGCCAATGAACTGAACCCATGTTAGTTGCTGGCCATTCAGTGTTGCTTCTACCGATTCCCACCATGCCCTGGCATCCTTTTCCAATTGGAAAGTCACCAGCAGTACTTTGTTCTGGTCCGTGCATTGCATGACCCTGAATATCCTTTCAATTTCCTAACCCAGTGTTCAACAACATCTGGGTCAGTACTCCCCTCAAACCTAGGCGGATCCATATTCCGAAAATTCCGATGGAGATCACCGGCTCCGCGGTTACCCCACCCTGGTGGCTTGCAGGATAGCCTGAGTCAAGTTCTGTATTGTTTGTTGCATGTTCCTAGCCTGGGCACGTTCAGCGCCCATTGAGGTAATAAGTACCTTCAAGATAATAATATAAGTCAGCATCTAAATATATCACATGTGACTTCTATTCCCATGGTTCTACCCAAGCTCACATAGGTACGACAGATTTTGACTCGTGTGATCTAGTTTCATTCTATGTTCCTATTCCCTTGGACCCTAAAGTTTAGGCTCTGATACCAACTGTCACGCCCCGATATTTAGCAGCGGAATAAATACCGAGAACGGAACGATACAAATAGGCGTATTACAGTTGAATAGCGCAGAGTCACAATTGAATATAATAACACATTTGAGGCTATAATATGATAACCAAAAGTATACTTATTTCATTCCATTCAACTAGTTACAACCTTACAAAGAAGAACCGACAAAAGGGTTCATTATCAAATGAAAATGTTCACTAATACATAGACTATTCGAATATCTATTCCTAATACTTCATCTTCTCAACCTCGGGGTGATCATCACTCTTGCCCTGCCCCATACCGATCTCTGGTTCCTCATCACTACCTGAAAAGGGCAGGATGATAGGGTGAGCGAACTAGCTCAGTAGGATTTAATCTCAATTGTGCGGGCACTAATAACATGATTAACATTTTAATTAGGCAGATATGCAATGATATGATGACAATGCATGCTTTTCTAACAAGTTGAATAGATGAATAGAACGGATGACATCTCAAATCAAATATCGAAGCATATACAATGGACAGATATTTCAAGAGTAGAATCATATCAAAATGATTGGCCATATTCACATATATCACGTATTCACGTGATCAGACTTATCATATCAAACTTATCATATCATATCATATCAAACGAAGGCACATTCACACAAATCTTGCTATTGTTTGTGCTATGCCAAGCACCAAAGTCCATACTCCCGCGGTTAATAAGTACGTGGGGCGCTCTTCCCCAGGACCAGATAGGGCCCCTATTGCACAGGCATTAGTCAAATGGACCGAAGTCCCAGATTGTGCGAACAAACATATTCATATTATGACCACAGAGTTTCAATATAAGCTCAATGTAATAAGAACATGATCATCATAGAGTCAAGGTATGACAATAGCTCAAGACAACAAAAGGGCAGTATGACGACGTATTTTGTTTCTATCAATTCGTTGAGGTCTTGACATTAGAGATGACTAATGACAGAGTATGTGGAACATGTGCTCTCTATCTCCAGGGTACTTCATGGTACAACCAGCTCGGCCTCTATGAGGGAATCCATAGAGAGCGGAGACTTACGGAGGTCTTAAGGAAAGATCGCTAGTCTTGCCGATTCGGAATGACCGGCAGAGAGCTCTCAATTCCCAAGAAGGGTGTGCCTAATAGTGCAAATGTGTAAGTGACGAGTCACGAATCGTTCTAACATGTATGCAATTGACAAATAACCAATTGAATATCGGAAAGCATATAACTATTGAAACTCATATGCAAAT
>JACBKR010006793.1:0-10176 GCA_014218235.1 Colocasia esculenta
CAATCCGGAACCTCTCTCTAGATCCCGCACAAACCATGTAAAACACTTTAATTCCATTTTCATGCTTTAATGATTGTCCTAGCATGATATCTACTATTTACAAAGCGATAAACAGACTAAACATGCGTCATACACGATCCATGCAACGAAACAAGGTGGGATCCCTTACCTTCGTAAAGAACGAGAAAACCATCACAGTACGGTGTCTCCCCCGCTCCACGCGACGTCATCGCGGCGAGAGCACGCCAAAATCTCATCTAGAAGTCCGAATCGCCCGACAGAGCCCTGGGTCAGCCTCCCCTGGCCGAGCAGAGGTTGCCCCAGCTCTGTCCATCCAAAACCTCTTTAAAAACGCACAGCAGTTAAGAACGCGACGTAGCCCTACGTCGCAACCTGAACACGACGTAGGAGGCCGTCGCCTTCCCACTGTTGACATCAGCATGCCCTGCCCTGCGCACGACATGTGGCGCGCATGTAGACGTCGACCCAAACAGCGGCAACCTGAATGCGACCCCCAGGGCCGTCGTATTCAGAACACAACGCATACCCCTGTCGCGTTCATAGGCAGAGAACCTGTGAGCACTTTGGCCCGATTGCCAGCCCACAAGCCTCACAACCCACGCAGACACCTGAAACACAAGCTAATTGGCCACACATTTGGCACCAGACCCGCTAAACAAGGATCCTCGAGGATCCAAAAAATGTGTGACGTTACATTATTACCACCTAAAAAGAAATGTCATCCTCGACATTCAAAACAAACCACAATAAACCAAATTATCACCTAAAAAGAAACAAAACCATATATGGAACAAATACGATACACTTCCTCTGCATTTGCCTTCTAAACCATCTGTGTTGACTGATCCATTTGTTCATTTTCCACGCTTATTCTGCCTTTTTTCCTTTATAATTTATTCCACAACCACTTTATTTCGTGGTTCCAATCTACCATTCCTTGCCTTTTCACCGTAGGCGATTCTACTTGTTGTTGGCACTTTATGTCTTTGGACTCAACCTACTTCCACATTTCTGGACTGTTGTTGCAACTTGCTTCTAGGCCATTTCTCCGGCTCAATTCCTTTCACTTTATTCCGCTACGTTTGGATGTTCTGTTGTGCTACACCTTGCTTAAATTCTCGAATTTTTCGGTGCCATTCCATTATCCACTTGTCACCGTTAATCGTTACTCTGCTTTATCTGTATTCACATACTTAACTGTCTGACCTGTGGGTTATGGACCCACCACGCTTCTGCTGTGCTACTCTGATTATACCGAACACTGGGCAAAACCATAACTCTGGCCTCAATTTTACCTTTACTGGCTTCCCAAATCATCTTATATTCACTTACCACTAGAAGAAAACACTAATGTTTTCGGTCTGCTTTTCGTATTCTGATAGAACCATCTACTTAAACTCTGATTCTGGCATACCACTGTCAACACATCTTACCTTAATTCGTATTCCTAGGCTGACATTGCACTTTTCTTATCTCATAATTACACTGCTTAATTGACCCTACTCGGATCCTGTTTTTAACTGTTTCTGTGCCACACTAAATTCTGAATTTACCATATCACTACTAAAAACATACATACCTTTTATATGACTAACTCAGCAAACCAAACCCATATCTTTTTACAATTTCTATTCTCACTACTGCCATGCTGTTATCAAGACAAACTTACTCGATGTCATCTTATTAAGAATTCCTTGCTTCTAAACTCATCATGCCTTTCCTTATCCTTTCTATTTTGCTTTGCCACCTCTTAATCTACTCATTATTCTTTAACTATTCTACCGTGACCTTACATTAAACTTTGGAGACATTCTATATGAAACCCATTTGTCATCTGGATCACCCTTGCTGCTTACTATCTACACAAATTCCTACTGCAAATTCCTAGATTCATCTGATTATCGCTGCTTTATAATCTGTCATATTCTTCATCTTTAGTAATATTGAACTTTAGCTTTACTGCCAACATCATAATTTCATTTCTGCAAAGCATTTCTCATAACTTGTCATGCCCCGACGCGAAATATCGGAAAGCAAGACAATTGCAAGTAAACGGCTACAGAACAAGTACTAGACATCAAACCATTGCACAAGAATAACACTACAGATAATTCTTCTCATTAATAACTTCTAATGTCTCGTTACAACCACTAATGTCAGAGCCAATCTATAGGGCCCAATACATTCAAATAAACAAAAGACTAAAACTATGACTCTTAACATATTGCTAGGACACTGGGGTACTCATGACGTCACTCCTGGTCATTTCCCGTCCTCTTGATTGTATGTATCATCCTCGGTTTCACCTGAGAACACAACGACAAAAACGTAGGGTAAGCGATAACGCCTAGTAGGACTTAAATCTCAATAGTCAAGCATGCTTTAATAGTTAATGCATTAAAGGCAGAGTAACTAATGATAAAGCAGGAGAGTCAAGTAAAAGATAGCAGGATAGCATGTAAACGAAATAGCACAACTTTCCAAATATAGCACAAGTGTCGAGTATAGCACAAAATAGCAGGATGGCCATAGCACAAATGCACAAAGTATAGCAATAGCACAACAAGTATAACATAGCACTTTGTTGTCAACAGACAAACGAGAATATAACACTATTGATTGTCATTAGATTAATCTAGATAGTATGGCACTTGGATGTAATTCCAACATCCTGATCATTTAACTCCCATGGGCAAATGGCACTTTCGGGTGCTCTCCCCAGGACCAGATCGGGCCCCATGGCGCTGGCATTGGTTATATTATTTATCTTTAGACAATTAGTCAATGGCCAATATAGAGTACCAAGAAATAGATGAGAGTAATAGATGAATAGACGAGATAGCAGAGTGAATGTGAATGGATGAGTGAGTAGAGTATAGACGAGAGCTAGTGGACATTGCACGTAACCGTCGAGTAAACAGGCGATAGTAACAGTTGCACAAGACGCGCACCTAGTGTTGGCAGTCAGGTGGAACTCACTACCATTCCACTGGCCATGTTCATAGGTCCAGAGGTCCGACATGATTCTAGATAAGAGCGAACTTCTAATAGTCGTTTGGATCTTATTGATCCCTACAGGGTATCATAGGTGTTAGGGTATAACTGGCTCGTCGACCATGTGGAAATCCATGGACAGAGGAGACTTACGGAGGCCTTGAACAACGACTCACTAGTCTGGCAGAAGGAGTATCCGATGGAGAGTTCGTCCAAGTCAAGAAAGTGTGTATGTAGAAACAAGTGCTCGATGTTCTAGAGAAGTTCTAGAATAGTGGAGCGTCAAGATCAGTGTCCCATAACATCGCACGGATCGTAAAATAAAGCAATTTAATTCCATAATTTACCAGATCATTTTTGTAACATGTTAATGCCAATTAAGCCATATTTGGATGGTTTCAAAGTGTGTGCATGTGTCATGAAATCATGGATGGAAATTAGTCATGTGTATTATTTTAAATCACACATAATTGTTCAATTTATATTAAGTGAAATTACTGGGTTATAACTGGAAATAAAGGGTATAAGCACAAAAGGCAATGAGAGCATTGCAAATCAGGGGTTTTCTACAAAAATCCTGTGAATGCGACGCACCCCAGTAAGGGTCGCGACGGGTTCAGGGTAGATCACGACAGGTCGTATGAAGAAGGCGACAGGGTTGTCAGATCAGGCGATCAGGTCGCGACGGTGGTCCTGTCACGATCAGATCACGACGGAAATTCATGTCACGATCTGCCTGAAAACGCGGCCTATCGGGCCATCGTGTTCTCAGGTCCTTGGCTCGGGTCCGAAAGAGATCTGACATGTTCTTGGTTCTTGGTCCAAACTTACCATGTTTTGACACAGGGTCGTTCAAAAATTAAGAACTAATGATACACGTAGTAAAAAATATGAAACTAGTTGCAAACGAATCCAGACATGCAATAGTATTCCCAGTAATAGGAATTTGAGGACAATGATGGTTTGGACATTGTCCATCCAGTTAAACATGAAGAACATGAATCTGTGTACAGAAGAGATGAAAGATTTAATTCTCAAAGTAGGGTTGATGAAAATTAGGGCTTTCAAAGGCAAAAAAAGCCTAACATCTGTTAGTCCTTAGAGTGAAAATCGCATGGCATGAGGACAAGTTACATGAAGATATGAATTTAAGAAGAGGGTTCGAGGTCATGAAGTTCACAGAACTTTGAAATTGAGAACAAAGATTTGCTTGATGGAAAAATATGAAATCAAAGGGCGTTTTTTCCTGATGGATGAGACATCTACAGAAAAATTTTCATAATTTATGCTCGTGAGAATGCCTACCATTAGTCGTTTCACTTCTCTAGGGCAAGAACTTGAAGAACTCGGGGAAGAACTTGGGAGATCCCTCTTCTCCACGAATTCTCCTCTTCTTGGCCTCCCTTCCTGGTCTAGCAACCCCTTGGCATGAGCTAGGGCCGGCCACGAGGGTTTTAGGAGAGTATTTAAGCTTCTTCCATTCCCTTTCCTAATTGGACTCTAATTCCCTTAAATTCTGATTTCTCTTCCTCTCCCCTTTTTAAGCAAGAGATCTCCTAATTGGGTTGGGAGAGAGAGGATTTCGTGGCCAAGCAATTGGGGTAGGTTTAGGAATCCAAATACAACTCAATCACTTATTTTTATGCATTAAATACCCTCTTTTATTGAAGTAATATTTTAGTTACGAATTTTGGATATTTTTCTATTATTCCCCTTTTTAAAATCTTTATTTTAGCCCACTAATTTCTAATGGGTCCATTTCACAAAGCCCATTAATTCTTTTCTTTAATGGGTTTTATTTATTCCCTTTTATTTGATTTTCTAATTGCTTTTATTTTTTATAAATTATAAATGATATTTTCCAAAAATCCAGGTTGCTATATCCCCCCCCCCCCCCTTTAAAAAGGATTTGGTCCCCAATTCATATGATCATAAGGGAGGAAATGTCTTATCGAAAAGATCGGTTAGTTTCGTCTGATGACTCCTTCCGGTTCCCATGTGGCTTCTTCCACTCCGCGGTTATTCCATAAGATTTTAACCATGTGGATGGGACGGTTCCTTAGTTGTTGAACCTTTCGTTCCAGTATCTTGACTGGCCTTTCTTTGTATGTCACATCTTATTCAGCACCAACTCCTCTGGCGAATGATGTGGTAGGTTCATAGACATACTTCCTGAGCATGGAAACATGGAACACATTGTGTACACATGCCAAATCTGGTGGCAATGCCAGTCGTATGCAACCTCACCTATCCTTTCGAGTACTTCAAAAGGACCAATAATCTAGGACTGAGCTTTCGTTTTACTCCAAGTCTTTGGATGCCACGTGTAGGTGACACCTTTAAGAACACATGATCACCGACTTGGAATTCTAAGTCTCGCCTTCTTTTCTCGGCATAGCTCTTTTGTTTGGACTGAGCAATCTTAAGTCGGTCTCTAATCACCTGAATGTCCTTGGTGGTACATTGCACCATGTCCGGGCCTAGCCATTGCTGCTCTCCAACCTCATTCTAGCATGCAGGAGATCTACAAATCCTTCCGTAGAATGCATTGAACGGTGCCATCTTGATGCTCGCCTGGCAACTGTTGTTGTAGGCAAACCAATAAGGGATAGATGCTCGTTCCAATATCCTGGAAGTCTATAGTGCAATCTCTCAACATGTCTCCCTATTTGGTTGGTCCTTTCAATTTGCCATCAGTTTGTGGATGGAATGCGGTACTAAAGTTGAGTTTAGTACCCAGTGCACCCTGAGTCCTTTCCAAAAATGAGATGTGAATCTCGGATCTCGATTCGAGACTATGGATGATGGAACTCTGTGTAGTCTTACTATCTCCTTGACATATAGGGCAGCTAGTACCTCTACTGACCACTTACCTTATGGCTAGGAAGTGGGCAGATTTGGTTAGTCGGTCTACAATAACCCATATGGCGTCGAGTCCATCACGAGTCTTGTATAAACCCATGATGAAGTCCATGCCAATGTTTTCCCATTCCATTTCGGAATATCAGCAGTCTGAGTACACCCAGCGGGCGCAGGTGTTCCGTTTTTACTTGATGGCAAGTAAGGCAGTGAGCGCGTGTTCAGCTACCTCTCTCTTCATGTTCGGCGACCAAATATTCTTTTCATGTCTTGATACATTTTGGTACCTCCAAGATGAATAGTGTACTTTGTCTTGTGAGCTCATCCATTAATCTTCTCTTCAGTTCTTCATTGTCGGGAACACATGTCCTTCCTTGAAAGACACGCCTTCTGTCTTCAGTCATTGCAAAATCCGATCTTTCAGCTAAAGTTCCTTGACGCGAACTAAGAATGGATCATCATCTTGTTGAGATTTGATCTCCTTTAGCAGATCGGATTGAATCTTGATATTGGCAACCAAGATTCGATCATCTCTATATTCAATATTTAAGTCTAACCTTGCGAATTGTTCCAGTAGTTGCATCTCGCCAAGGACTAGACTTGAAATAGATGCCATCGGATCTACTAAGAGCATCAGCCGCGGCGGTACCCTTGCCTGGATGGTATTAGATATTGAAGTCAAAATCCTTCAGATATTCTAGCCATCTTCTCTGTCTCATGTTAAGTTCTTTCTGGGAGAATAAGAAATTCATATTTTTATGGTCTGAGTAGACAGTGAACTTTTCTCCGTAGAGGTAATGTCTCCAGATTTTCAAGGCGAAGACCATGGTAGCCAACTCAAGATCATGCACGGGGTAGTTGACTTCATGAGTCTTCAGTTGTCGAGAAGAGTAGGCTATGACTTTCTCCTTTTGCATCAGTACACACCCTAGCCCAATCCCGAGGCATCGGTGTAGACAAAAAAACCTTCTCCCTCTATTGGCAGAGCGAGAACAGGTGCTGAGGTTAGCAATCATTAAGAGTTTGAAAACTTTTCTCACACTCTTTACTCCAGGAGAATGGATTCTCCTTTCGTGTCAGTCGGGTGAGAGGAACGGCGATCTTGAGAAGTCCTTGATGAACCGCCTGTAATAGCCAGCCAGCCCCAAGAAACATCAGATTTCTGTGATGTTGGTTGGTCTCTCCCAGTTGAGTACTGCTTCGACTTTGGAGGGATCAACAGAGATGCCGTTCTTAGAGATGACATTGCCTAAGAAGGACACTTCTTCGAACCAGAATTCACACTTGCTTTGATTTGTACAGCTTGTTGTCTCGCAAGACTTGTAGTGCATTTTCAGCTTTTCTTCATGCTCTTCCTTGGTCTTGGAGTATATGAGGATGTCGTCGATGAAGACGACCATGAACTTGTCAAGGTATGGCCGATATATGCTGTTCATGAGTTGCATAAAGGCTGCAGGAGCATTGGTTAGACCAAAGGCATAACGACGAATTCATAATGTCCATACCTACTCCTGAAAGCCGTTTTGAAGATATCGTCATCCTGATCCTCATTTGATGATAGCCAGATCGATGATCAATCTTGGAGAAATATTGAGCTCCAGATATTTGGTCGAACAGTTCATCGACTCTGGGAAAAGGTTACTTGTTCTTGATGGTGAGTTGATTGAGTTGTCGATAGTCGATGCATAGCCTCATCGATCCATCCTTCTTTTTGACGAATAGCACAGGCACTCCCCATGGGGAAGTACTTTGTCTGATGAACCCCTTTTCTAGTAGCTCCATCAGTTGCATCTTCAATCCTTTAGCTCGATAGGTGACATCCGGTACGGTTGACGTGATACTGGGGTAGCTCAGGATCAACTATATGGCGAAGTTGACATCACGTTCGGGGAATCCCTGGCAGATCTTCAGGAAACACATCGGGGTAATCCTGAACTATGTGGATGTCTTCTATCTAGAACCCTTCTTTTCCACTACTACGTTGCTAGGAAAGCAATACAACCTTTCCTTATCATGTTATGGGCTTTTATGGGTGAGATTAGAGACATCCGTCTCTTAGGTCTAATCCCGAAGATTTCCAATTTAGGAAGGTCACTAAAGGTAACCTTCCCTTTCTTACAATCGACACTTGCCCCATAAGTGGACACCAGTCGGCTCCCCAAAATTACATCATAGCCTTCCATGGGCATGCACACCAGGTCGGCTTTTAGGTTATGGTCTCCGATCATTACATCGACAGATGGAAAGTATTTGTTCATTTCTCCTTTTCCCATAGTGGCGTTGTGACAGAGAACTCACAACCCATGGATATAGGTTTAGTATTCACAGTATCAGCAAAGTTTTGAGATATAAATGAATGAGTGGCTCCAGTATCAAATAAAAGAAATGCTGATAATGAGAAAACTTGAAGGGTACCTTCTACTACCACGCCACCTTCCATAGCAGATTCCCTCATCATGCAGGGCTTGCTGTCGGCCCTGTTTCTTAGCGCATTAGGGCTCCTCTCATTCTCTTTTAGTAGCAGACACTCGTGGATGCAGTGCTCGTGACTTCCGCAGTGCGACATGCGCCGACCTTCCTCCAACATTCATCACTGTGTGACCCGCTTGTCGCAGTGTTTGCAGTTACTTTTTGCTGGAGTGTATGGGACTTTCACCTTTGGTTTCCTTTCTTGTCTGGATCCCTCCGCGATGTGGAAGGGATGCTTCTTGCCATTGGTAGGCTTAGCAGATGGTCGCCCGAGGTCATTTCCTTCTTCATGAACTTCCCTTCGATACGTCGGTGAAGTCCGTAGCATCTCTTCCAGTAGTTGAGCTTTCTTCACCATCTCGGGCATAGGTCTGGATCTCAAGAGGTGCTAGTTGGGTGACGTATTGTGGCTTAAGGCCATTGAGAAAGCGCTTATCCTTCATTCTTTCAGTGTTCACCAGATGTTCAGTATAGTGCGCCAGTCTTGAGAACTGGGCTTCATACTCGCCCCAGTCAGGCTCCTCGTTTAAGAGTAGCGAATTCCGCAGCCTTCATTTTCTAGACATGCTTGAAGAAATACTTGGTGTTAAATGCTTCCTTGAATTCAGTCCAGGTGAATTGACTGTTCTCCCTATTGGGTTGAATGCAAATTCATATCATTTCCCTCTTATTTTGATGATGACAAGAGGTGTTCTTAAAGCAATTTAATTGAAACATGTCAAAAACATCATACCTGAGGTTCATATTCAAAAAGCTCTTTCAAATCACATTTATCATTTATAGTCATGATAAATCATTCAACTAATGATATATGTGTTTATTTTTCAGGTACAAACATTTTATGCAGAAGATGTGTTGACACACTCATCAATGGTGTCGACACAACAACACAGATTTAAGACAAATGAATAAGAATGTTGAGACTGTGTCGACCATGTCAGAGTGTGTCGACGAGTGACAGTTTTTCAGAAATCCAGCCTACCCAGGTCGACACACTCATAGAGCAGGTTGACACTAGACCCAGTTCCCAGAACAGCAAGTTTGAGAAATTGGGACAGCAGGTCGACACACTCAAGAGCAGGTCGAACACGGATCTCTTTCCAGAACAGCCCTTTCTCATATCTGGGACAGTGTGTCGACACTACCACCAGGGCAGGTCGACACACTACGGAAACTTTTCATCCTAAATTTATGGCTGCCACGTGTCCTCCTAGGGCGATCAGAATCTGGCTAGGAAAGCGTGCCCTTGTACCCCAAAAGGGTATCTTTGGAATCCTAAGGGTATAAAAGGTTCTTTTTGGCCTGCCTTCACAGAGACAACGGACCAACTCTCTCAGAGCCTCCAAGAAGCTCCTGGCGGCCAGAAGAGCTCGTGTCTCCTTCCTCTGCTCTCCAATTGCTTTGCTTCTAGAACCAATTCCCACCAATTCAAGGTGTGGGAATTGGAATTTGAGTCCTGAGATTCCTCTGAAGCATTCCAAGGAGGCAGATCCTGTAGAAGACTTCATTGGTGAAGAATTCGAGGAAGATCCAACTTCTCAGATTGCAGAGCATCGACTTGGACTTCAAGCTTCACATGCTTCTTCCCAATTCAAGCCTCTACAAGGGAGTACACTGAAGAACGAAGACTTTCAATTCAACTTAATTTCTCTTCTGTTCTTCTGAGATATCTTTGGGATTATGCAAGTACTTCTGCATAACTCTCTTTAGAGTTCTCAAACTTCGACTACATCTATTGCTAGAGGATCTTAGTCTTAAGTTGGTGTCTAGCAGTTTCAGTGTGAGCATTGTGTTCAGGGTGTTTGTGAGCCGTCGAGCTCAGTCTGAGTTGTA
>JACBKR010006794.1:0-10119 GCA_014218235.1 Colocasia esculenta
CTGGTTGATGTGCCCATTGGTGTTGACAGTGGCTTGGTGTTATCAATCCAAACTTCTTCAATAGTTCTTTGGTGTACTTTGCTTGACAGATGTGAGTTCCTTCCTTTTCTTGTTTGATTTGAAGTCCAAGGAAGTAGTTGAGCTCCCCCATCATATCATCTCAAATTCTCATGCATTAACTTTTCAAAATACTTGTACAGGGATCATCAGTAGATCCAAAGATGATGTCATCCACATAAATTTGAACCAACAATATGTGTTTAACTTTTGTTTTATAAAAAGAGTGCTATCTACTTGACCTCTACTGAAACCATGTTTTAAGAGAAAGGAGCTAGCCTCTCATACCAGCTCTGGTGCTTGCTTTAAACCATACAAAGCCTTATGCAATTTAAAAACATGATTCGGAAAATCTATATCATCAAAACCCGGCGGTTGTTCCACATAAACTTCTTCTTTTATAAAACCATTTAAAAAGGCAGATTTAACATCCATTTGAAATAATTTTAAATCTAGAGCAGATGCGTAAGCTAATATGTATTCTAATGGCCTCAAGTCGCTAGGTGCATAGGTTTCATCAAAATCTATGTCTTCCTCTTGAGAATAGCCTTGAGCTACCAGTCTAGCCTTGTTTCTTAATATTGCTCCAGATTCATCTAGTTTATTTCTGAACCACCATTTTGGGTGCCAATAACTGGATGATCTGACGGTCTAGGAACAAGTGACCATACTTGGTTTCTCTTGAACTGATTCAGTTCATCTTGCATGGCCATTATCCAAGATTCATCAGTAAGTGCTTCATTGACTGTCTTAGGCTCTATTTGAGATACAAATGCAAGGTAATCACAAGGGATCACATTACCTTTGTTCTTACCCTGCGGATGGATCACCAATGATGTTTTCAGGTGGGGTGATCTTTCTTGTATCTCCATCCTTTGGAAGAGTTTCATGAGAAATTTCTTCTTGTTGTAATTCTTCCAGAGGTGGATCATCTTGTCCTCGATTGATGTGTCTTTAGTTTCTTGGACAATTCATCTGCATTATCATTATCACTATCTACTTCCTTCTCAAGGAAGGGTTAGTTCATCAAAAGAATGTGCACAGACTGTTCAATCAATAATGTACGTTTATAAAACATCTATAGCCTTGGGTTAGAAGGTACTGTAACGTCGCGTGCCTTTCGGATCCATGCGGATCGTGTGTATTGTGGTTGTGGCGGCCGTTGTGAGGCCAGTGTGAGTCGGTTGTGGAATGCGTGGTGTGGATGTGTGGTTGAGCAGGTGAAGAGCAGGGTTGGTCCTGAAATGAAACAGGACCTGCTGCTGTTCAGTTGAAGTTGGCGGCCAGGGGAGGTCGTTGACTGGTTGGCGTCCAGGTTAGTGGACGTTTACTGCATGAACTTGGCGGCAGTAGATGTGGACGTAGGGTGGCGGTTTCTGTTGGCGGCATGGGGGTGACGCCAACCTGAGAATGGTGCAGGTTATAGGCTCACCCGAGGGCAGCTCTCTCAGCTCACTCTCTTCCCCTCTTGCCCCAGCTTCGCGCCCCGGTGTTTCTGAAGCTTCTAACAGGTACCGAGGAGTAGTTGGACGATCGTAGAACGCGTGGCGTCGCCGAATTACGCGAGGAAACGTCGCGGCGTGGTGCAATTCCCGTGGGAGCTCGCGGAGGGCTCGGCGTGAACCGGGAGATTGCGGAGATTCTAACGTGTTCTGAGGTAGGGGAGGAATCCTGGTAGCTCCGTAGAACATTAAAATCCATCATAATCACTTGAATCAGCATGATAATGCGTTTTCAATCATGTTGCACCCATGCGGGGATAATGGGTGGTTTGAGTAGTTTAATGTACGAAGCATGTTGTATGGGTTGTATTGGGTTCTAGCTGCTAAGGAATTGAATTTGCATGTTTTTCAGCAGTTAGAATGGTTGGAAAGCCCGCAGAGCCGGATTAGGGTTTCTGCAGGGTTATATGGCCGGAGAACTTGGCGTCAACATCGCTTGTCGCCAAGTCCTCAGCCAAGATGTTAACGGCCAGGACTCTTGCCGTTGACTTGCTATAAGCGGCAATCGATGTTGCCGCCAGCATGTGTGTGAACAGAATAGCTGATATTCGGTTTTTATCGATAATGCATGTGTGTTAACGCATGAGGTGCACTGAGTGCACTTGGTTTACGTGTTTAGCATACAAGGTATGCTGTTAGTTGCTTACTTCGTGACTGCGCGTTGTTTACGCGAGTCAGTTGGGTTCACGTGTGTGGACCGTGGTTACTTGTGGTTTACGTAAGGTTTCACATGGTTTGAGTGTGACGTGCACGTGGTCTGTGTACGTGGCGAGTAGTACGACGCCTACCGTGGTTACCTCTCCAGTTGGGTGCCCCAGGTTCTTTGTGAGCCAGGATGTTAGCTCGGGGCTTTGTCCCGGTACTTGTGTTGTACCGTCGAGGTCTGTGTCGTCTGACCTGGACACCCTCACTCCTGTGTTGAGTTGTACGTCCGGCTGAGGGAAAGACGACAGTGGGACAGTGACACTTGAGTTTGTTTTTAGTCACTTGTAGCGCGCTCGTAGTTGGGGTACGGACACCAGTAGTCGACACTGGTCCCCAGCTAGTCCTTTTCCAGTGCCTCACTCTAGCGAGCCCAGGCCAGGGTCTCTGGAGGTGCCAGGCATGGGCCTGTGACCGTGTGGTCTACAGGTGGTGGTGTTTAGTTGGTCTCCACAGTTGCTTGACCTTTTTACGTGGAGCGGCAGCTGGACCTTTCGTCCGTGGCTGCGAGACTGAGAGGTAGACCTGTGTTAGTTGTCCGAGTCAGTTTTCTGGTGTCGCGAACCAGTTCACGTGGCTCGTGTTGGCTGTCTCTACTTTAGCTTGTACACCTGTACTGGTTTGCCGTTTAATTAATACTGTTGTTTCTTGTAGTCGGCAGACGGTGAGTACTTTTACAGCTTTACTTACTGCTTAGCTATTCTATAAATTGTTGGTATTGTTTACTGCTTTCGTACTGTGGTGTTTGGTTTGCTCGGTTTTGGGGGAGTTCCCTACTGAGCCAGTGACTAGAGAGGCTCACCCCTACCCCCACAGGTGAGAGCGAGGAGGACGTCTCTCGTCCGACGTCCAGTTCGGGCCGCGTCGTAGCGGTGCAGGGTCAGCACCTCCAGCAGAGTAGCTCCAGCAGTATAGTTTTGTAGTCGTTTACTTTCTTTAGTTGTACCTCGGGGTATGCCCCAGGCTGTTGTACTTCTTTTAGTTTTTGTGGAAATTTGGCTATGTAAAACAGTGAAATATATATGAAATGTGGTGTTTCCTTTATGTTTACACGGACTGTGGTTTGGTATCCCTTGCGAGGCTTCGGCCCGTTCGCGGGAGGCGGACTCGGATCAAGTACGTTATCGGTTTAACGGGCTTGGCCGAGGCGTTCCGTCACAGTTGGTATCAGAGCAAGGTCCGTGTTAATATAAGGGAATTAAAAAGATACATAGCCTTATTCGGTCATTATACACTGCTGGTAGGGACCCTGGTTTTTGATCATTTGTGGTTTTGATTTTTGTCTGGTGCTTTGTGTATGTAGAAATTTCTGAAATGGCTGATAGGAGAGATTGGGGTGGTGAGGAGATGATCCGGAGGAAAGCACCCAGCGAATGATTGAGAGAATTTGGGAGAGCCTCACGGATATTCGGGCGAGAATGGATCACCAGCGCCCGGTACCACCAGTTGCAGTGCCACCTGGGATGGAGAGGCTATACCTGTAGCTCCAGTTCCGCCGAGAGTGGAGGTACCTTTTGTAGCACCTGTGCCACCACCACCACCAGTGTTGATAGCAGAAGAACCAGTGATGCAGGTGGAGATTTCTGAGATTGCAGCCCCCTACTTATTCAGGAGGGCCGAATCCAGATACAGCAGAGCACTGGGTTCATGAAATAGAAGAGTTTTTGCGACTATGAGGTGTCCGGCAGCGGATAGAGTGTATTAGCTGCTTATCAGTTGAGAGGTTTTGCTTTGGAATGGTGGCGATTGAAGATGCAAACCACTTTTGCAGGCAGGACGGAAGAAGCTATCACTTGGCCGGAGTTTCTTGATGTATTTAACGATACATTCTTTCCGATCCAAGTGCAGCAAGTAAAAAGAGAGCAATTCCGAACTCTTCAGCAAGGTAACTCTTCAGTTTTAGAGTACCAGATGAGATTTATGGCACTTAGCCGTTATGCGCCATATGTGGTTTCAGATAATAATATGATGGTTGAGTATTTTATCAGAGGTTTGAGAGTGGAATTGCAGGATGCGATAGTACCTCTCATGTGTAAGACAGTGGAAGAAGCAGCCAGAGAGCAGCTACTTTAGAGAGGTCTATCCGGACTCGCCAGGTAGGTGAGTCAGGTTCAGGTAGTTTCGGCTACCGCAGCAGTCAGTAGGTGCAAGCAAGGGCAAGGCACCAGCAGGACCTTCTTCATCTGGCTTTGGTAAATGGGGCCAGAAATTAAAGCAAGCATTTAAAGGCAAAGGAAGAGGATGGGGAGGTCGTCCGCAGTTCCAGCAGGGCCGAGGTAGGCCTGAGGTGGAGGAGTCGCAGCAGAGTACTGCCAGGCAGCCCATTGTTCCACCTGGATATAGATGTTATAATTGTAATCAGCCGGGACATTTGATCCGCAATTGTCCCTATGCGAGAGAATATGGTTATGGTAGAGGTGTGCAGCAGCAGCACCTCAGCATTTCAGCAGCCACAGGCAGGTCGTGGCAGAGGAGCACCGCAGCAGCGAGGAAGGTCGGGTTATGGCTATCACCCGAGCTCAGGCGAGGCATCGAATATGATAGAAGGTACTTTACCTCTTTATAATATTCAGCAAGAGTCTTATTTGATTCGGGTGCCTCTCATTCTTTTATTTCCGAAGAATTTCTGGATTGTATAGCTCATCCTCTAGAAGAGAAGTCTTGTGAGTTAGTAGTGGAGGTTCCTTCAGGTGAGTTCTTGCTCACTTCGAGCTATATAGATGAAGCTCCTGTTATGATTGAAGGGAACCAGATGCCGGGTCGGTTGTATGCCCTGCAGTTGTCAGATTATGATATCATTCTGGGTATGGATTGGCTTGAAATGTATGGAGCAATGTTAGATTGCAGAAAGAAAAGGATCAGATTTTGTCATCCTAATGGTGCAGTGTTTGAATATCAAGGTATGCCTTTTTATACCTCTAAGTTTCTAATTTCTGCAATTAAAGCTAGAAAGTTGATAAATGATGGGTGTGGGCTTATTTAGCCTCGGTAAGTTTGGTAGAGGCCAGTCAGCCAATAGAAGCAGTTCCCGTGGTTAGGGAATTTGCTGATGTTTTTCCGGAGATTTGCCTGGTTTAGCTCCACACAGAGAGGTGGACTTTCTATTGAGTTGCTGCCAGGTACCATGCCGATTTCTAAAGCTCCATATCGGATGGCACCAGCAGAACTTAAAGAATTGAAAAAGCAATTAGAAGAGTTGTTGCAAAAAGGTTTTATTAGACCGAGTCATTCCCCGTGGGGCGCCGTTTTATTTGTGAAAAAGAAGATGGAAGTTTTCGGATGTGCATTGATTATAGAAAATTGAATGATGTGACCATCAAGAATAAGTACCCGTTGCCGAGGATAGATGATTTATTTGATCAGTTGCAATCAGCAAAGTGTTTTCTAAATTGATTTGAGGTCCGGGTACCATCAGTTGAGAATCAAAGAGGAGGATATAGATAAGACAGCGTTCAGAACCAGATATGGTCACTATGAGTTTGTGGTAATGCCTTTTGGGTTGACTAATGCTCCTGCAGGTTTTATGGATCTGATGAATAGATTTTTCATCCATATTTAGATCAATTCATTGTGGTCTTTATTGATGATATTCTAATTTATTCAGCATCTGAAGAGGAGCATGCAGCTCATTTGAGGTTTACTTTGCAGTTGTTAAGAGATAACCACGTTTGCTAATTTAGTAAGTGTGAATTTTGGTTGAAGGAAATTCAGTTTTTGGGTCATGTTATCTCAGCTAAAGGATAGCAGTGGACCCGAGTAAAGTGGAAGCTGTGTCAAGGTGGGGAGTGCCTAAGACAATAACTGAGATTAGAAGTTTTCTGGGGTTGGCAGGTTATTATAGGCGCTTTATTCAGGATTTTTCTAAGATTGCAGCACCTATGACTAAATTGACCAGGAAAGGAGTGCCTTTTGTGTGGTCCGGTGAATGTCAGAAAAGTTTTATGGAATTGAAGAAAAGACTTACATCAGCACCTATATTGACATTACCGGCAGGGAGTGGTGGTTTTGTGCTATATACTGATGCTTCAAGAAGAGGATTTGGCGCAGTGCTTATGCAGCATGGTAAAGTGATAGCTTATGCGTCCAGGCAATTGAAGCCAGCAGAGGAGAATTACCCCACTCATGATTTAGAATTGGCAGCAGTTGTGTTTGCTTTAAAAATGTGGAGGCATTATCTGTATGGCGAGAGATTTGAGATTTTTACAGATCATAAAAGCTTGAAGTATATCTTCTCGCAGAAAGATTTGAACCTTCGCCAGCGTAGATGGATTGAATATTTGAAGGATTATGATTTTAGTTTGGCTTACCATCCGGGTAAGGCCAATGTTGTAGCTGATGCCTTGAGCAGAAAGGCATATATGAATCTGATGATGATTAAAGAATGGAAGTTGTATGAAGAAGTGGTGGAGAACTCTTTGTATGTGCCCAGTAGTCAGCGACGGGCAATTCTAGCTGCTAGCGCTGTAGAGTCGTCTTTGTATTGGCAAATTATTGAGGCTCAGAGAGCAGATGTAAGTCTAGCTGAGATTGTGAAAATGGAAGGAGTTTCTATTGATGATAATTGTGTGGTCAGGCTTCGAGGCAGGTTGTTTGTTCCTGCAGAAAGAGAGGTAAAGCAGCGAGTTTTGGAAGAGGCTCATAAATCTAGGTACACTATTCATCCGGGTAGTACTAAAATGTACCATGATTTAAGAAGCATTTTTGGTGGCCTCATATGAAGAAAGAAATAGCAGAATTTGTGGCAAGGTGTGCTATTTGTCAGCAGATTAAGGCAGAGCATCAAAAGCCTGGAGGTCTATTGCAACCGTTACCTATTCCACAGTGGAAGTGGGATGACATTGCTATGGACTTTGTGGCAGGTTTACCAAGGTCGAGATCCGGGCATAATGGAATATGGGTGTTTGTTGACAGATTGACTAAGGTATGCAGATTAGTGGCAGTAAGTATATCTTGGACAGTGGACAGATTGGCAAATATTTATGTTGAAAGAATTGTTCCACTGCATGGTATTCCGAAGACTATTGTATCAGATAGAGATCCAAGATTTACTTCTGGTTTTTGGAGAAGTCTGCAGAAAGTAATTGGTTCTGAGTTGAGGTATAGCTCCGCTTATCACCCCCAAACAGATGGTCAATCAGAGAGGACTATTCAGACAATTGAAGATATGTTGCGAGCTTGTTGCTTAGTTTGGGGAGGCAGTTGGGAGCATCATTTGGGAATGGTTGAGTTTGCCTATAATAATAGTTATCATACCAGTTTTGGGATGGCACCGTATGAAGATTTATATGGAAGACCATGTAGAACCCCATTGAACTGGCATGAAGTGGGAGAAATGCAATTGGTGGGTCCTGAATTGATTCAGCAAACCAAGGAAGTGGTGAAGCTTATTAAAGAAAAATTGCAGGCAGCTCAAAGCAGGCAGAAAAGTTATGCAGATGTGCGCAGGAGACCACTTCAGTTTGAGGTGGGAGATTTTGTTTTTCTGAGAGTTTCCCCGAGTAAAGGTATTATGAGGTTTGGCAAGTCTGGAAAGTTGAGCCCGAGATTTGTGGGACCCTTTCAGGTGTTAGAAAGAATTGGGGAAACAGCTTATAGGCTGGATTTGCCAGCTGATTTTGCAGATGTGCATGATATTTTCCATGTCTCCATGTTGAGAAAGTGTATTGAAGATCCAGCTCAGATAATCAGATATCAAGGTGGTGATCTGAGGCCGGACATGACTATGCCAGAATATCCGGTGCAGATCACAGATCGAAAGATGAAGAAGCTAAGAATAAAGAAATTGAGCTAGTCAAAGTGAGATGGGAAAATAGATTGGGTGGTGAGGATACCTGGGAGTTGGCCGCGGAAATGGCTAAAGGGTATCCTTATCTGTTTGAATAAGCTTGTGTATTTTCTTTTTTTAGATGATAGTACTTGTAAAGTGTGTATGTATAAGTTGTTTAACTTTGAATTGTGTTATGAATTTCGAGGTCGAATTTTCTTTTTAGATGATAGTAATGTAACGTCGCGTGCCTTTCGGATCCATGCGGATCGTGTGTATTGTGGTTGTGGCGGCCGTTGTGAGGCCAGTGTGAGTCGGTTGTGTGGAATGCGTGGTGTGGATGTGTGGTTTGAGCAGGTGAAGAGCAGGGTTGGTCCTGAAATGAAACAGGACCTGCTGCTGTTCAGTTGAAGTTGGCGGCCAGGGGAGGTCGTTGACTGGTTGGCGTCCAGGTTAGTGGACGTTTACTGCATGAACTTGGCGGCAGTAGATGTGGACGCAGAGGGTGGCGGTTTCTGTTGGCGGCATGGGGGTTGACGCCAACCTGAGAATGGTGCAGGTTATAGGCTCACCCGAGGGCAGCTCTCTCAGCTCACTCTCTTCCCCTCTTGCCCCAGCTTCGCGCCCCGGTGTTTCTGAAGCTTCTAACAGGTACCGGGGAGTAGTTGGACGATCGTAGAACGCGTGGCGTCGCCGAATTATGCGAGGAAACGTCGCGGCGTGGTGCAATTCCCGTGGGAGCTCGCGGAGGGCTCGGCGTGAACCGGGAGATTGCAGGAGATTCTAACGTGTTCTGAGGTAGGGGACGAACCCTGGTAGCTCCGTAGAAACATTAAAACCCATCATAATCACTTGAATCAGCATGATAATGCGTTTTCAAATCATGTTGCACCATGCGGGGATAATGGGTGGTTTGAGTAGTTTAATGTACGAAGCATGTTGTAATGGGTTGTATTGGGTTCTAGCATGCTAAAGGAATTGAATTTGCATATTTTTCAGCAGTTAGAATGGTTGGAAAGCCCGCAGAGCCGGATTAGGGTTTCTGCAGGGTATAGGGCCGGAGAACTTGGCGTCAACATCGCTTGTCGCCAAGGTCCTCAGCCAAGATGTTAACGACCAGGACTCTTGCCGTTGACTTGCTATAAGCGGCAATCGATGTTGCCGCCAGCATGTGTGTGAACAGAAATAGCTGATTTCGGTTTTTATCGATAATGCATGTGTGTTAACGCATGAGGTGCACTGAGTGCACTTGGTTTACGTGTTTAGCATACAAGGTATGCTGTTAGTTGCTTACTTCGTGACTGCGCGTTGTTTACGCGAGTCAGTTGGGTTCACGTGTGGTGGACCGTGGTTACTTGTGGTTTACGTAAGGTTTCACGTGGTTTGAGTGTGACGTGCACGTGGTTCTGTGTACGTGGCGAGTAGTACGATGCCTACCGTGGTTACCTCTCCAGTTGGGTGCCCCAGGTTCTTTGTGAGCCAGGCTGTTAGCTCGGGGTTTTGTCCCGGTACTTGTGTTGTACCGTCGAGGTCTGTGTCGTCTGACCTGGACACCCTCACTCCTGTGTTGAGTTGTACGTCCGACTGAGGGAAAGACGACAGTGGGACAGTGACACTTGAGTTTGTTTTTAGTCACTTGTAGCGCGCTCGTAGTTGGGGTTACGGACACCAGTAGTCGACACTGGTCCCCAGCTAGTCCTTTTCCAGTGCCTCACTCTAGCGAGCCCAGGCCAGGGTCTCTGGAGGTGCCAGGCATGGGCCTGTGACCGTGTGGTCTACAGGTGGTGGTGTTTAGTTGGTCTCCACAGTTGCTTAACCTTTTTACATGGAGCGGCAGCTGGACCTTTCGTCCGTGGCTGCGAGACTGAGAGGTAGACCTGTGTTAGTTGTCCGAGTCAGTTTCTGGTGTCGCGAACCAGTTCACGTGGCTCGTGTTGGCTGTCTCTACTTTAGCTTGTACACCTGTACTGGTTTGCCGTTTAATTAATACTGTTGTTTCTCGTAGTCGGCAGACGGTGAGTACTTTTACAGCTTTACTTACCTGCTTAGATATTCTATAAATTGTTGGTATTGTTTACTGCTGTCGTACATGTG
>JACBKR010006795.1:0-10313 GCA_014218235.1 Colocasia esculenta
CCAATCTCAGTAGACTCTCGCTCTGACACCATTGTAATGACCCGACCTCCCGACCCTCGTCAGGGACCCCAAAGGTCACGTCGCCACCCACGGATCTGAAGACCCAGAAGGTTATAAGAAAATGTCGAGTGAGTATGTCCTGAATTTAAATAACTATAACAATATGTACACTATACAAAAGGTTGTACAACGCATCCCAAGGAAAAGCACAGGTATAAGAAGAAAGGTACAATCCTTAAGGGGCATACCCTGAGGACTTGCAAACACAACTCTAAGCTCACTTGGGATACAAGAGCTCACAACACTTGCTCTAAGTGCTGCTGACAACACACGGCTCCACAGCTGCCTCCGCAGACCCGTCCGACATCAAGCTCCCGCGACGTTGACCCCCTAGCTGACGGAAGTAGGGCTGTGTCTTGTGAACAAGGCTCAGTAGGGACTACCAGTCCCTCACCAGCCAGAGTAATAGGAACTTCAAATTTAGGAAAACTACACTACAAAAATGTAAGCAATTAACACCTACAACATGATACTATTAAGCAGCGGAAGAGAACAATGCAACGCCCGAGGTCGGGCAACACACGCGACTCCTGTAGAAACAATGAAGTTGGACACACAGCTGAAGCATGCCTCGGCACACCACCATGACCAACAACACCAGGTGAAAACGACGTCTCACCACAAGCATGGCCACCTCAGACCCCCACAAGGCCGAGGGCCCACAAGCAGAACCACCCTGACCCCAGACACACAGCAAGGTCGATAAACCATACACGCCGATGCCACTACAGACTGGCACCCAAAAACGGAACTGTGGAATCGAGAGAATCATCGAATCGGAAACCACCAGAAGTATGGGTCTGCCCAAGGCCAGACCAATGACACCCACAGAGACTAGACACAGCCAGGCTATAACCGTCGTGTAAACTCGGACAACGAGGATCACTCAGAAACCTCGTAAAGAAATGTCATCACAACAACAGCAACCAAGCCACTGCCGCTAGCTCCCAAGAGGGGGACCCGTTGTCCATACACACTCTGCTTGTAGCCTAGCTCCTGCCGCCACCACCGCGGAAGGGTGAGACAGAGCCGCCAAGGACACACAACACACGCAACACCACAGCCTGACCAAGTTGCGGCCTCATGCCTGATCTTGCTACGCGGCTCTAGAACAAACGTAGGGTGAGGCAATGAGACAAAGGACTAACTAGCCTACACTGGGTAGAACTCCGACCATCCTCGGTGTCTCAGGCCTAACCATGAGAGCTCTACAAATGATTTAACACCGCTGTCCAAACCACCATTTTTCCCCTCAGCTCTAGAGTCCACTCACGTTGGCTGCCAACTCGAGCACACTCGTAGCCTAGAGCCACCTTCAACAGGCTCACAAGGACAGGGGTCCCTAGTAATGGTAACAACCTCTCAGATCGGGGACAAGCCCTCAAGCTCCTAGCACCGGGCGAACAGGCAGGGTAGCATAACAAGAACCACAACGAACGCTGGCCTGTAACACATGACAAGCCCAACAAGCGAGAGGCACGCACGAACTCAAAAAAGGGCCGTCAACCAACTAAGCATGTATGAAAAAGCCGAAGTCTCAGAACACTACCAGCTAGCATGGAAAAATGTCACTCTGCCAATAATCGATGGACCGCCAGTTGATCAATTATTAGACAGATGCGACCCTCCTAGCACCATTGCCAGGACACAGCCACGGAGGTGTCACCTTTGGTCATTGAACGCAAGGAGGCAACTTGACGTGTTCCCTACCAGAAGGTCCTAAGTTCACAGCCTACACTGGGTCACACGTTGACACACAAACCGGGCCACGGAACTCCCGAGGCACACATAGGTACTGTCGTCCCCCATAGGTCGTCGTGACCTCATCGCAACGAGGAAGCGTGCCACGACAGTAATGCTATTGCGTTGCGCAAGCACATCAAGACAGAAGCCCTGTCGTGAAAGGCAAACTTGCCATGACAGCCCTGCTGCACCGAGGCCGCACATCGCGACAGGAACCCTATCGCGACCGGCACACGACCCGCAGCAGCACGCTTATTGCGATGGTCAAATGGGTCATGATAAAGTCGGGCCCAACCTGTGCAACGCCTCTACTGATGTCACAATGCGCTGTGCAGTCTCAACGCCAACAGGGAGGCAGACTATCGGGATCCTCAGTCCCGGGGCTGCCTACGAGCTACAAGCATGCACAGACGGGGGAGGGGAGCATGGGGAAAGCAGTGAACACTATCTATAAACCCGAGGGGCTCCCAATCCAACCGGATCGAGAAGGGTACAAGAAATCCCTACCAGATACGAAGAACCGAACCCACGAAGGGCCTTCACATTGGTTGGCCACCTCCTTCACACTCCACGCACTCTACTCCACCGCTCCACACGAGCAGCTGGCCGCTCCACACCCCGATCGACGAACAGGGAGCCCCCCATCATCGGAGAAGGGAAAAAGGAAAGAAGAGGAGAGAGAGGGGAAAGGGGTATCCGGCCAGCTCCTTAAGCCCCTGGCACCCAGAACGTGACGGTCTGCCTCGTCGCATTATGAATCTTAATGCGATGGGTTAACGGATCGCAACAAGAACGTGCCTGCCCACGGGCACCGCGACAACACGACATGCCGTACTAACACGCCTGTCACTCTGACAAGCATCAGACAATCGAACAGGGATATGACAAATGCAGCGGATACCCACGCCGTGACATGGACGACTATCACAGCAGATACCCATGCCGCGACACCAACGCGTCGCCCAGCCTGGACGCGTCAGTGGCCAGTCTTCCCAGACACCGGAGGGAAAGCTGGGAAACCAGGTCTTACACTCTAACTCCAGGGTACTTCATGGTACAACCAGCTTGGTCTTTATGAGGAATCCATAGAGTACAGAGACTTACAGAGGTCTTAAGGAAAAGATCACTAGTCTGCCAATACTGAATGACTGGCAGAGAGCTCCCAATTCCCCAAGAAGGGTGTGCCTAATCGTGCAAATGTGTAAGTGATGTTCACAGATCTTTCTTAAACCTGTATGCAATTTATCAACAAATAATGGAACTTTGGAAAACACATAAATAAATAAAAACTCACATGCAAATCATGATAGAAAAGTTAACTAAACAAGTAATTCTAATCATGTATTCATCACATATTCTTATCATGTCAAATTTCTCATCAAGTTAGATCACAAGATGCTAATCAATGAACAAAAGAGCAATCACGTAGTACACATTAGAATCGTATTTGTGTCTTTACCATTTTTCTTTCAAATGGGTTGATTGCTTTTTGGTCAATGCACCCTAAGTAACATCAATGCACCCTAAGTAACATGTTTATGGACTAAGTGATAAAACATGTTGACTGGCTGGCAGAAAAGAATAATCTCGAGTCGGTCCATGAATGGCGTCCAACATAGTGGACGTTTTTCATAACACGATGTATGGTGGAATAGACTAACTGTGAAGGATCAAAATCGTGTCGGCGTACATGGCCACCTTTAAACTTGAATCGCGACGGGGTCCCGTCGCGTTCATGAAAAGCATTAACATAATAATATAAAAATCAAAGAAAAATTTTGAGTGGGAAAACATGTCAAATCGCATCGGATCTCATAGAAGTGTTTCACTTAATAGTGGCGGCCTAGGACAACGTGATACCGGGCGTTGGAATGCGTCGTCTGGTCTGGCCGCGATTCAAACTTCAAAACTGAAACGTATGCACAGGCATTGATCCTCTCGCCATGCTTATATCTCTCTATCTACTGACATTTAGAGAAAACTCTCAACATAAAAGATGACGAGGACAACTATAGAAAAACTTTCATGTTTTGCATGGATCTAATTTGGTCTTGGATCACGTGAAACTCTGAAGAATGCAAAAAAAAATCCTAGACATGTGTGACTTCATCGCAACCTTCATGTCAGGCACGTAACATGATATCTAATGGCATTTAGACAAAACTCTCAACATGCAACATGTCGGGAACACTTAGTAGAAGAACCTTCATGTTGTAGGTTAGATCTGATTCAGTCTTGAATCACGTTCAACATAGGAAGAACGTAAGAAATCTGTAAACATGCGTGACTTCGTTGTGACTTACATGTTAGGCCCGTAACATTTGATATAAGTCATTTAGGCAAAACATTAAACATAAAAGATGACCAGGACTACTAGTACAAGAACTTTGATGTTGGGGGTTGATCGAATTGGGTCTCAAATCTCATGCAAAATATAAACACAGTAAAAATCCCTAAGTGTGCGCAACATAGGGAAAACGACTAGAACTCAACATATACTACTTGAAACTTAGGCAAACCAAGTGCAAATGAACCTATACATGTAGCTCTACGTGACGGTATGGGTTTCCTTTAATCTTGGTCTGAGAACACCTACCTTTGAATGCTAAGAACTCTCTGCAGGTTCTGGGTTGATGCAAGCAAGGTTAAGACCCATGGTTCTCCAGCCATTCTCCGCTCCTCCAGCACCCCAAACTTGCTCCTCACGACCCCAACTCAATTCCGAACCTTCCCCAAAAGTTTTGTGGTGATTTATTATAATTTTAGGGTTTAATCCTAGCCCTAATAAGACTAGGAAAGGTGGCTTGCGGGATCAACTGGGTACTTACCAAAATCTAGGATTTCTCCTCCCAAAAGGAACTAGCCACACCAAAGAAAGTGCTAAGCATGGTTGGCCATGATTTGACTTGCTATGCTTGGCTAATAGCACACTTTTAAACCCTAATTTACCCTTCCTAATTACCCCATATTTAGAGGCACGAATTTTTGGATATTTTCTTGCTCCATTTTATTCTCGGGCTAAAAGTGATCCATTGGCCCAATTTTTTGATAATGGTTCATCAATATATGATGTTAGAAGCCTCTCCAATATATTTAATAATTTATAGTTGTGTATATTTCGCGTTAACAGTTTTCCAACTTTGTTTCCTAATTTGGATATTTAGTCACATTGTGACATACACTTGGCCAATCGGATTTTTCGTTGAATGAATTTGTTGTGGGGACATTTAGGACTAATGTTTGGGGTTGATTTATAATTCTTATGGAATTCCTGATGTGTTTCTCACGTACGATAGTGGAGCGTATGTTCTACCATTCCGATAATATGGAAATTATTTATTTACTATTTTCATACTTGAATTTGTTCATGGGTCATAAGTTGTCCATTGGTCCAATTTCTTTTACGGTCTATCCCCACATATTTTTTGGAGTCAACCATAAAATTTTAATTTAGTTATGATCTCATTTTAACACATGATAATGGATTTTCTAACTTATTTCCTAGTTACGATAACAAGTCACAATAACTCTTAAATATCCCCAAATGACTTTCATTGACCCAAATTCTTTATGGATCATTAGAAGATATTATTTGAAGTCCATCTATGAATTTTATTTAATTTTCTATCTCCTCTAAGTATGTGTGATAATGATTTCCCGACTTATTTCCTAATTACAATACTAAGTCACAAAATGCCTTAAACTTGGACCATCCATTTTTTTTTTTGCAAAACTTTCTTAGTGGGTCATTAGGGAGTATTATTTAGAATTGAAATATAATTTTCTGAAAATTCTAATGGATTTTTGCATGTACGATAATAGCTCATGCGTTTTTTGCTATTTCACAATATTAAATTTATCGTTTTTGATCTATTTCTAATTTTATAATTACTGAATTTCTAGGGTGTTACACTTGTCATCTTCTAATTGGGTTAGGTTGGGTTGCAATTTCGTGCCTACCCAATTGGGTAGGTTAGGAGTCCAATTCCAACACAAAATAGCTATTTTAATGATTTAATGGCTCTTTTTCTTGGCAATATTTAAGATACAAATTTAGGTTACTTTTCTATTATTCATCTTTTAAAAATCCCTATTTTTCCCAATCACTTTTATATGGTCCATTTAATAAAGTCATCACTTCTTTTTCATTAATGGTTTTAATTAATTCCTTTTTCTTTGAATTTTCTAATTTATTTATTATTTATTTTTTTTTTATTATTATTAAAAAATCAGGTTGCTACATCCTCCCTCTTAAAAAATTTTCCCCAAATTCATATGACCATAATGGAGGGAAATATCTTATCAAAAATATCGGGGTAGTTTTCGCCTGATGATTCTCCAGGTTCCCATGTTGCTTCTTCTACTCCATGATTATTCCATAGGACTTTAACCACATGAATGGGACGGTTCCTGAATTGTTGCACCTTCCATCCTAATATCTTGATGGGCTTCTCTTCGTATGTCATGTCTTGTTCAGCACCAACTTCTCATGCCGAATGACATGAGTGGGATCGTACACATATTTTCTAAGCATAGAGATATGGAACACATGGTGTGTGCGCATGCCAAATTGGTGGCAATGCCAACCGGTAAGCCACCTCACCAACCCTTTCAAGTACTTCAAAAGAACCAATGAATTTGAGACTGAGCTTCCTTTTACACCAAATCTCTGGATGCCATAGGCAGGTGATACCTTTAAAAGCTATGATCTCCTACTTGAAATTCTAAATTCCGCCTCCTCTTGTCAACATAGCTCTTCTATCTGGACTGACCAATCTTGAGCCGATATCGAATCAACTAAATATCCTTGGTTGTATTTTGTATCATGCCCAGGCCTAGCCTTTCTGTTCTCCAACTTCATTCCAGCAGGTAGGAGATCTACAATTTCTGCCATAGAGTGCTTCAAACGGTTCCATTTTAATACTCACTTGGTAACTGTTGTTATAGGTGAACTCAATCAGGATAGGCGTTCATTCCAGTCACCATGGAAATCTATAGTGCAGGCTCTAACATGTCTTCTACTATCTATTGGTTCTCTCAGTCTACCCATTAGTCTGTGGGGGAAAAACAGTACTAAAATTGAGCTTAGTACCAAGTGCAGTTTGCAATCCCTTCCAAAAGTGAGATGTCAATCTCCGATCTCGATCTGAGACAATGGATGATGGAACTCCATGTAGTCTTACGATCTCCTTGACATATAAGGTGGCTAATACCTCCACAGACCACTTACTCTTTATTGGTAGGAAGTGTGCAGACCTGGTTAATCGGTCGATAATAACCCATATGGCGTCGAGTCCACCATGATTCTTGGGTAAACCCATGATCAAGTCCATGCCAATGCTTTCCATTTCCACTCGAGAATATCTAATGGTCTAAGCACGCCAACAAGACGCATATGTTTTGCCTTTACCTATTAGCAAGTAAGGTAATGAGCGGCATTCGCCTACCTCTCTTTTCATCTTCGGCCACCAAAATGTTCATTTCATGTCTTGATACATTTTGGTACCTCTAGGATGAATGGTATACTTTGTCTGGTGAGCTTCATCCATTAGCTTTCTCTTCAATTCTTCATTGTCTAGAACACAAGTTCTCCCTTGGAATACAAGCCTTCCATCCTCGGTCAATGCAAATTAGGTCTTTCATATAAGGTTTCCTTAACATGAACCAGGAACGGATCGTTGTCCTATTGTGTCTTAATCTTTTCCAGCATGTCAAATTGAATCTTAATATTGGCAACCTAGACTCGATCATCCCTATGTTCAATATTCAAGTCTAACCTTGGGAATTGTTCTAGTAGTTGCATCTCACCAAGAATTAGACTCGATAACGATGGCATCGGCTTTCTACTAAGAGCATCAGCCACAACATTCCCCTTGCCTAGATGGCACTAGATGTTGAAGTCGAAGTCCTTTAAGTATTCAAGCCATCTCCTCTGCCTCATATTAAGTTCCTTTGGAGAAAATAAATATTTATGGTCTGAATAGATAGAAAACTGCTCACCATATAAATAATGCCTCCAGATTTTCAAGACGAAGACCACAGCCACCAACTCTAGATTGTGCACAGGATAGTTGATTTCATGTGTCTTCAGTTGTCTTGAAGAGTAGGAAATAACTTTCTCTTCTCATCAATACACAACCAAGCCCAATTCCTAAGGCATCGGTATAGACAGAGAAACCTTCTCCGTCTATTGGTAGAGCGAGAACAGGTGTTGAGGTCAAACCTTCTTTAGAGTTTGAAAACTCTTCTCACACTCCTTAATCCAGAAGTAGGAATTCTCCTTTCGTGTTAGGCACGTTAGAGGAATGGCGATCTTGGAGAAGTCCTTTATGAACCGCTAGTAGTAACCAGCCAGTCCTAAGAAGCTTCTGATTTTTGTGACATTGGTTGGTCTCTCCCATTTGAGTACAACTTCAACTTTGGAGGGATCAACAGAGATGCAGTTCTTGGAGATGACATGGCCAAGAAGGACACTTCTTCGAGCAAAAATTCACACTTTCTCAACTTTGCATACAATTGTTGTCTCGCAAGACTTGCAGTGCTATCCTCAGATGTTCTTCATGTTCTTCTTGGTTTTTGAATATATGACGATATCATCGATGAAGATGACCACGAACTTGTCAAGATACAGTCGGTATATGTTGTTCATGAGTTGCATAACGGTTGTAGGAGCATTAGTAAACCAAAAGACATAACGATGAATTCATAGTGTCCATACCTGCTCCTGAAAGCCTTTTGAAAATATCGTCGTTCTTGACCCACTTGGAGAAATATTGTGCTGATTGAGTTGTCGATAGTTTATACATAGCCTCATTGATCCATCCTTCTTATTAACTAATAGCATTCTCTAATAGCTCCATTAGTTGTGCCTTCAGTTCCTTTAACTGGGCAAGTGACATTCGGTATGGTTGACACAACACTGGGGCAGCTCCAAGGATTAAGTCGATAGCAAAGTTGACATCACGTTCTGGGGGAATTCTTGGCAGATCTTTGGGAAACACATCTGGGTAATCTGGGACTATGTGTATGTCCTCTATCTTAGACCCCTTCTTTTCAACTATCACGGCCGCAAGGAAGTGAAGCAACATTTCCTTATCATGTTGTGGACCTTTATGGTAGAGACTATAGACATCCATCTCTTATGTCTAATTCCAGCGAATGACAATGGGGATTTCATTAAATGTAACATTTCCTTTCTTACAGTCGACACTTGCCCCATGGTTAGACAACCAATCAGCTCCCAGAATTAAATCATAGCCTTCCATGGGTCATATGCACCATGTCAGCTTTTAGGTATATTCTCCAATCATATATCAGCAGATGGAAAGTATTTGTTCAATTTCTCTTTCTCTCCCGGTGGTGTTATAACAGAGAATTCACACCCCATAGATATAGATTTAACATTCAGAGTATCAGCAAAGTTTTGAGATATGAATGAATGAGTTGCTCCAGTATCAAATAAACAAATGCTGATAAGTAGAAAACTTAAAGGGTACCTTCTACCACGCCACCTTCCTCAGCGGGATCTTCATCATGTAGGGCTTGCAGTCTCCCCTATTTCTTAGGCACATTAGTGCGCCTCTCATTTTCCTTTAGTAGAGGGCACTCGGGGATAAGGTGCTCGTGGCTTCCACAGCGCAGACATGCGCTAACCTTTCTCCAGCACTCATTAGCCATGTGACCTGGCTTGTCACAATGCTTACAGTTACTTTTTGCTGGAGTATTGGGAATGGAGACCTTGGTTTCCTTTCTTGACTGGGTCCATCCGCGATGCTGAAAGGATGCTTCTTATTAATCTTAGGCTTAGTAGATGTCATGCCAGGTGTCGATTCTTTCTTCACAAACTTCCCCCTGATACGATCAATGAAGTTTGTAGCATCTTCTAGTAGGAGCTTCTTCACCATCTCGGCATATGTCTAGATGTCGAGTGGGGCTAATTGAGTAGTATACTGAGGCTTAAGGCCGTTGAGAAAATGCCTAGCCTTCATTTCTCCATATCTACCAGATGGTCAGCATATTGGGCTAGTCTTGAAAACTGTGCTTCATATTCAACCACAGATGGGCTCCTCTATTTAAGAGAAGAAAACTCCGTAGCCTTCTTCTCCTTGACATGCTCAGAAAAGTACTTAGAGTTAAAGTCTTCCTTGAACACATTCCAGGGAATTGACCATTCGCCCTGGTAGCTTCCACTAACTCCCACCAAGAGCGGGCATCCTTCTCCAGTTGAAATGTAGCTAGTAGCAGCTGTCCCCAGCTACACATTGCATTAAATGGAAAATACTTTACATCTCCTTAAGCCAGTGCTCAGCTTCTTCTGAATCCATCGAACCACTGAACGTAGGTAGGTCAAGCTCCTGAAGCTATGATGCAGCTTGCCTGCACCACTGCGATTTCCTCCACCTTGTGCAGCTTGTAGAAGTGCATGAGTGAGCTCTTGAATAGTATGTTGCATGCCCCTCATCTGAGCATGTTAACCTTCATCTTAGTTGCTTAAGTTCCTACAAAGTACC
>JACBKR010006796.1:0-10079 GCA_014218235.1 Colocasia esculenta
CAAAATTCGATTCCTGCCGGCGATTCGCATTTTTTTGCCGCGACGTCTTCTGGATCACACGGCTCCTCTGAGGTCGAAGGTCGCATTTTTTCAGAATCGGCCCTTCTCGGCGGGTCGAAGGTCGCCATCGACGTAGGCCCGGCGTCTCTCCCCGCATCGCAAACGATGCCGCGGCGCGCGAAAATGACCGATTTCGCGCCACCCCTGACGGATTACTCCACTCCCTTCACGGAAGAAATGGGCATAACTTTCCGCCCGGATATCAGAATGGCTCATGTGACCACTCTTCGGAATCGACTCTCCGAGCCGGTCGAGAGGACGCCAGTCTCGTGAAATTCCGAGCCCGGCGCCCGAAATGCCACCTCGGGGCGTGTGTAATAGTACACGATTTTCGCACCACTTCGGTAAAACGTGGATATTTCCTCGCGCGGTGATCGGAACAGCCCGCGAGGCCCCAATTCCGAATCGGCACTCCGACCCGGTCGGCCCTGTGCCGGACTCGGAGATTTCCGGTCCGGCGCCCGGATTCCGCTCCCGGAGGGCGGCAGCGGCTCCGGTGCGCACGGATTCCGACACGCCTTCGGTAAAACGGCATAAACTTTCCGCCCGGGCATCGGAATCGCTTATATGACCACTTTCGGAATCGGCACTCAGAGGCGCTCGTCGTCGTCGATTGCCGAGGCGATCGGACGCCGTAGTTCGAGTCAAAAATCAATCGTTTCGGCCACCAAAATTTCGATTCCTGCCGGCGATTCGCATTTTTTTGCCGCGACGTCTTCTGGATCACACGGCTCCTCTGAGGTCGAAGGTCGCATTTTTTCAGAATCGGCCCTTTCGGCGGTCGAAGGTGACCACAATCGGAATCGGCACTCCGAGACGGTCGACAAGGCGCTGGTTTCGCGGAATCTGTTCCAGGGCCAAAATCCCCCCGGAGCGTGTGTACTATTACCCGACTATCGTACCCTCCGGTCGGACGCGTATATTTATTCGCACAGGGGTCGGAACCGCCGCGAGGCCCCAATTCCGAATCGTGCTTCTACCCGGTCGGTAAATGGTCGCATTCAGAGATTTCCGGTCCGGCACCCAAATTCCTCTCCGGGAGCGCGGTCGTAGGCTGCCGATGCGATCGCATACGGACACCGCTTCGCTCAAACAGGCATACTTTGCGCTCGGTTATCGGAATCTCTTATAAGACCCCAATTCGGAATCAGCACTCAGAGGCGCTCGACGGCCCCCTTATTGCCTCAGGCCATAAGACGTCGTTTTGTGGTCAAAACGCCTTCGTTTTGCACTCCGAAACTGCGATTCTAGACGACGATCTCCCCTATTCCAAGGTATTTTGGCAGTAGCGACTCCCTCGATTATGCGAATCGCTGGCAGAGCCCATACGCAGCCGCCCAGTCACAGCGATCGGAAGTCGTGTTCAACTCGACGCGAGATCTCCTCCACAGGTCGTGGATATGGGTGCCCGAACATCGCCGATATAGTCACCCCCTCTTTATTCCCACCCTTTCAGCGAAAGAATTGGGCATAACTTTCGCACGGGCATCCGAATCGCTTATGTGACCACAATTCAATCGGCACTCCGAGACGGTCGACAAGGCATTGGTTTTGCGGAATTCCGTTCCAGGGCCAAAATTCCCCCCCGGAGCGTGTGTACTAGTACACCGACTGCCGTACCCTCCGGACGGACGCGTATATTTATTCGCCCGGGGGTCGGAACCGCCCGCGGCCCCAATTCAGAATCGGCGCTTCGACCGGTCGGTAAATGGTCGCATTCAGAGATTTCCGGTCCGGCGCCCAAATTCCTCTCTGGGAGCACGGTCGCAGGCTGCCGATGCATCGCATAAGGACACCGCTTCGCTAAAACAGCATAACTTTTCGCTCGTTATCGGAATCGCTTATAAGACCCAATCTGAATCGGCACTCAGAGTCGCTCGACGTTCTCTTATTGCCTCAGGCCATAAGACGTCGTTTCGGGGTCGAAAATCCTTCGTTTCGCACTCCGAAACTGTGATTCTAGCCGACGATCTCCCCTATTCCAAGGTTTTTTTAGCAGTAGCAACTCCCTCGATTACGCGAATCGCTGGCGGAGCCTACACGCGGAGCCGCCCACTCACAGCGATCAGAAGTCGTGTTCACTCGACGCGAGATCTCCTCCCCAGGTCGTGGATATGGGTGCCCGAACATCGCCGATATAGTCACCCCCTCCGGTTTTTCCCACCCCCTTCAGCGAAAGAATTGGGCATAACTTTCCGCACGGGCATCGGAATCGCTTATGTGACCACAATTCGGAATCGGCACCTGAGACGATCGACAAGGCGCTGGTTTCACGGAATTCCGTTCCGGCCAAAATTCCCCCCAGAGCGTGTGTACTAGTACACCGACTGCCGTACCCTCCGGTCGGACGCGTATATTTATTCGCCCGGGGGTCGAACCGCCCGCGAGGCCCCAATTCAGAATCGGCGCTTCGACCCGTCGGTAAATGGTCGCATTCGGAGATTTCCGGTCCGGCACCCAAATTCCTCTGCGAGAGCGCGGTCGCAGGCTGCCGATGCGATCGCACACGGACACCGCTTCGCTCAAACAGGCATAACTTTTCGCTCGGTTATCGGAATGCTTATAAGACCCCAATTCGGAATCGCCACTCAGAGGCGCTCGACGACGCATTATTGCCTCAGGCCATAAGACGTCGTTTCGGGGTCGAAAATCCTTCGTTTTGCACTCCGAAACTGCGATTCTGGCCGACGATCTCCCCTATTCCAATGTTTTTTGGCCGTAGCGACTCCCTCGATTATGCGAATCGCTGGCGGAGCCCACACGCGGAGCCGCCCAGTCACAGCGATCGGAAGTCGTGTTCAACTTGACGCGAGATCTCCTCCCCAGGTCGTGGATATGGGTTCCCGAACATCGCCGATATAGTAACCCGTCCGGTTTATTCCCACCCCCTCAGCGAAAGAATTGGGCATAACATTCCGCACGGGCATCGGAATCGCTTATGTGACCACAATTCGGAATCGGCACTCCGAGACGGTCGACAAGGCGCTGGTTTTCACGGAATTCCATTCCAGGCCAAAATCCCCCCCCGGAGTGTGTGTACTAGTACACCGACTGCCGTACCCTACGGTCGGATGCGTATATTTATTTGCCCAGGGGTCGGAACCGCCCCCGAGGCCCCAATTCAGAATTGGCGCTTCGACCCGGTCGGTAAATGGTCGCATTCAGAGATTTCCGGTCTGGCGCCCAAATTCCTCTCTGGGAGCGCGGTCGCAGGCTGCCGATGCGATCGCATACGGACACCGCTTCGCTCAAACAGGCATAACTTATCACTCGATTATCGGAATCGCTTATAAGACCGCAATTCGGAATCGGCACTCAGAGTCACTCGACGTCCCTTATTGCCTAGGCCATAAGACATCGTTTCGGGGTGAAAATCCTTCGTTTGCACGCCAAAACTGCGATTCTAGCCGACGATCTCCCCTATTCCAAGGTTTTTTGGCAGTAGCGACTCCCTCGATTACGCGAATCGCTGGCGGATCCTACACGCGGAGCCGCCCACTCACAGCGATCGGAAGTCGTGTACAACTCGACGCTAGATCTCCTCCCCAGGTCGTGGATATGGGTGCCAACATTGCCGATATAGTCACCCCCTCCGGTTTTATCTCACCCCTTCAGCGAAAGAATTGGGCATAACTTTCCGCACGGGCATCGGAATCGCTTATGTGACCACAATTCGGAATCGGCACTCCGAGACGGTCGACAAGGCGCTGTTTCGCGGAATTCCGTTCCGGGCCAAAATCCCCCCCGGAGCGTGTGTACTAGTACACCGACTGCCGTACCCTCCGGTCGGACGCGTATATTTATTCGCCCAGGGGTCGGAACCCCCGCGAGGCCCCAATTCAGAATCGGTGCTTTGACCCGGTCGGTAAATGGTCGCATTCGGAGATTTCGGTCCGGCACCCAAATTCCTCTCCGGGAGCGCGGTCGCAGGCTGCCGATGCGATCGCATACGGACACCGCTTCGCTCAAACAGGCATAACTTTTCGCTCGGTTATCGGAATCGCTTTAAGACCCCAATTCAAATCGGCACTCAGAGGCGCTCGACGCCGCCTTATCGCCTCAGGCCATAAGACCTCATTTCAAGGTCGAAAATCCTTCGTTTCGTACTCCGAAACTGAGATTCTAGCCGACGATCTCCACCTATTCCAAGGTTTTTTGGCAGTAGCGACTCCCTCGATTACGCGAATCGCTGGCGGAGCCGACACGCGGAGCCGCCAGTCACAGCGATCGGAAGTCGTGTTCAACTCGACGCGAGATCTCCTCCACAGGTCGTGGATATGGGTGCCCGAACATCGCCGATATAGTCACCCCCTCCGGTTATTTCCCCACCCCTTCAGCGAAAGAATTGGGCATAACTTTCCGCACGGGCATCGGAAATGCTGATGTGACCACAATTCGAATCGGCACTCCGAGACGGTCGACGAGGCGCTGGTTTCTTCGGAATTCCTTCCGGGGCCAAATCCCCCCCGGAGCGTGTGTACTAGTACACCGACTGCCGTACCCTCCGGTCGGACGCGTATATTTATTCGCCCAGGGGTCGGAACCGTCCGCGAGGCCCCAATTCAGAATCGTGCTTCGACCCGGTCGGTAAATGGTCGCATTCGGAGATTTCCGGTCCGGCACCCAATTCCTCTCCGGAGGCCAGTCGCGGCTGTCGATGCGATCGCATACGGACACCGCTTCGCTCAAACAGGCATAACTTTTCGCTCGTTATCGGAATCGCTTATAAGACCCCAATTCGCAATCGTCACTCAGAGCGCTCGACGCCCATTATTGCCTCAGCCATAAGATGTCGTTTCGGGTCGAAAATCCTTCGTTCGCACTCCGAAACTGCATTCTAGCTGACGATATCCCCTATTCCAAGTTTTTTTGCAGTAGCGACTCCCTTGATTACGCGAATCACTGGCGGAGCCCACACGCATGGCCGCCCAGTCACAGTGATCGGAAGTCGTGTTCAACTCGACGCGAGATCTCCTCCCCAGGTCGTGGATATGGGTGCCCGAACATCGCCTATAGAGTCACCGCCCCGTTTATTCCCACCCCTTCAGCGAAAGAATTGGGCATAACTTTCCGTACGGGCATCGGAATTGCTTATGTGACCACAATTCGGAAACGGCACTCCGAGACGGTCGACAAGGCGTGGTTTTCGCGGAATTCCGTTCCGGGGCCAAAATTCCCCCCGGAGCGTGTGTACTAGTACACCGACTGCCGTACCCTCCGTCGGACGCGTATATTTATTCGCCCGGGGTCTGAACCGCCCGCGAGGCCCCAATTCAGAATCGGCACTTCGACCCAGTCGTAAATGGTCGCATTCGGAGATTTCCGTTCCGGCGCCCAAATTCCTCTCCGGGAGCGCGGTCGCAGGCTGCCGATGCGATCGCATACGGACACCGCTTCGCTCAAACAAGCATAACTTTTCGCTCGGTTCGGAATCGCTTATAAGACCCCAATTCGGAATCGGCACTCAGAGGCGCTCGACGACCATTATTGCCTCAGCATAAGACGTCATTTCGGGGTCGAAAATCCTTCGTTTCGCACTCCGAACTGCAATTCTAGCCGACGATCTCCCCTATTCCAAGGTTTTTTTGCAGTAGCGACTCCCTCGATAACGCGAATCGCTGGCGGAGCCACACGCGGAGCGCCCACTCACAGCGATCGAAGTCGTGTTCAACTCGACGCGAGATCTCTCCCCAGGTCGTGGATATGGGTGCCCGAACATCGCCGATATAGTCACCCCTCCGGTTTATTCCCACCCCTTCAGCGAAAGAATTGGGCATAACTTTCCGCACGGGCATCGAATCGCTTATGTGACCACAATTCGGAATCGGCACTCCGAGACGGTCGACAAGGGGCTGGTTTCGCGGAATTCCGTTCCGGGGCCAAAATTCCCCCGGAGCGTGTGTACTAGTACACCGACTGCCGTACCCTCCGGTCGGACGCGATATTTATTCGCCCAGGGGTCGGAACCGCCCGCGAGGCCCCAATTCAGAATCGGCACTTCGACCCGGTCGGTAAATGGTCGCATTCGGAGATTTCCGGTCCGGCGCCCAAATTCCTCTCCGGGAGCGCGGTCGCAGGCTGCCGATGCGATCGCATACGGACACCGCTTCGCTCAAACCGGCATAACTTTTCGCTCGGTTATCGGAATCGCTTATAAGACCCCAATTCAGAATCGGCACTCAGAGGCGCTCGACGCCCCCTTATTGCCTCAGGCCATAAGACGTCGTTTCGGGGTCGAAAATCCTTCGTTTCGCACTTCGAAATTGCGATTCTAGCCGACGATCTCCCCTATTCAAGGTTTTTGGCAGTAGCGACTCCCTCATTACGCGAATCGCTGGCGGAGCCCACACGCGGAGCCGCCCAGTCACAGCGATCGGAAGTCGTGTTCAACTCGACGCGAGATCTCCTCCCCCAGTCGTGGATATGGGTGCCCGAACATCGCCGATATAGTCACCCCCTCCGGTTTTTTCCCACCCTTTTAGCGAAAGAATTGGCATAACTTTCCGCACGGGCATCGGAATCGCTTATGTGACCACAATTCGGAATCGGCACTCCGAGACGGTCGACAAGGCGCTGGTTTTGCGGAATTCCGTTCCAGGGCCAAAATTCCCCCGGAGCGTGTGTACTAGTACACCGACTACCGTACCCTCCGGTCGGACGCGTATATTTATTCGCCCGGGGTCGGAACCGCCCGCGAGGCCCCAATTCAGAATCGGCACTTCGACCCGGTCGGTAAATGGTCGCATTCGGAGATTTCCGGTCCGGCGCCCAATTCCTCTCCGGAGCGCGGTCGCAGGCTGCCGATGCGATCGCATACGGACACCGCTTCGCTCAAACAGGCATAACTTTTTCGCTCGGTTATCGGAATCGCTTATAAGACCCCAATTCGGAATCGGCACTCAGAGGCGCTCGACGCCGCCTTTTTGCCTCAGGCCATAAGACGTCGTTTCGGGGTCGAAAATCCTTCGTTTCGCACTCCGAAATTGCGATTCTAGCCGACGATCTCCCCTATTCCAAGTTTTTTGGCAGTAGCGACTCCCTCGATTACGCGAATCGCTGGCGGAGCCCACACGCGGAGCCGCCCAGTCACAGCGATCGGAAGTCGTGTTCAACTCGACGCGAGATCTCCTCCCCAGGTCGTGGATATGGGTGCCCGAACATCACCGATATAGTCACCCCCTCCGGTTTTTTCCCACCCTTTCAGCGAAAGAATTGGGCATAACTTTCCGCACGGGCATCGGAATCGCTTATGTGACCACAATTCGGAATCGGCACTCCGAGACGGTCGACAAGGCGCTGGTTTCGCGGAATTCCGTTCCGGGCCAAAATCCCCGGGAGCGTGTGTACTAGTACACCGACTGCCGTACCCTTCGGTCGGACGGTATATTTATTCGCCCGGGGTCGGAACCGCCCGCGAGGCCCCAATTCAGAATCGGCACTTCGACCCGGTCGGTAAATGGTCGCATTCGGAGATTTCCGGTCCGGCGCCCAAATTCCTCTCCGGGAGCGCGGTCGCAGGCTGCCGATGCGATCGCATACGGACACCGCATCGCTCAAACGGCATAACTTTTCGCTCGTTATATCGAATCGCTTATAAGACCCAATTCGGAATCGGCACTCAGAGGCGCTCGACGCCCCTTTTTGCCTCAGGCCATAAGACGTCGTTTCGGGGTCGAAAATCCTTCGTTTCGCACTCCGAAATTGCGATTCTAGCCGACGATCTCCCCTATTCCAAGGTTTTTTGGCAGTAGCGACTCCCTCGATTACGCGAATCGCTGGCGGAGCCCACACGCGGAGCCGCCCAGTCACAGCGATCGGAAGTCGTGTTCAACTCGACGCGAGATCTCCTCCCCAGGTCGTGGATATGGGTGCCCGAACATCGCCGATATAGTCACCCCCTCCGTTTATTCCCACCCCTTCAGCGAAAGAATTGGCATAACTTTCCGCACGGGCATCGGAATCGCTTATGTGACCACAATTCGGAATCGGCACTCCGAGACGGTCGACAAGGCGCTGGTTTCGCGGAATTCCGTTCCGGGCCAAAATCCCCCCCGGAGCGTGTACTAGTACACCGACTGCCGTACCCTCCGGTCGGACGCGTATATTTATTCGCCCGGGGTCGGAACCGCCCGCGAGGCCCAATTCAGAATCGGCACTTCGACCCGGTCGGTAAATGGTCACATTCAGAGATTTCCGGTCTGGCGCCCAAATTCCTCTCCGGGAGCGCGGTCGCAGGCTGCCGATGCGATCGCATACGGACACCGCTTCGCTCAAACAGGCATAACTTTTCGCTCGGTTATCGGAATCGCTTATAAGACTCCAATTCAGAATCGGCACTCAGAGGCGCGACGCCTTATTGCCTCAGGCCATAAGACGTCGTTTCGGGTCGAAAATCCTTCGTTTCGCACTCCGAAATTGCGATTCTAGCCGACGATCTCCCCTATTCCAAGGTTTTTTTGGCAGTAGCGACTCCCTCGATTACGCGAATCGCTGGCGGAGCCCACGCGGAGCCGCCCAGTCACAGCGATCGGAAGTCGTGTTCAACTCGACACGAGATCTCCTCCCCAGTCGTGGATATGGGTGCCCGAACATCGCCGATATAGTCACCCCCTCCGGTTTATTCCCACCCCTTCAGCGAAAGAATTGGGCATAACATTCCGCACGGGCATCGGAATCGCTTATGTGACCACAATTCGGATCGGCACTCCGAGACGATCGACAAGGCGCTGGTTTCGCGGAATTCTGTTCCGAGCCAAAATTCTCCCCGACTAGACCGTACCCTCCGGTCGGAAGCGTATATTTATTCGCCCGGGGGTCGGAAACGCCGCGAGGCCCCAATTCAGAATCGGCGCTTCGACCCGGTCGTTAATGGTCGCATTCGGAGATTTCCGGTCCGGCGCCCAAATTCCTCTCCGGGAGCGCGGTCGCAGGCTGCCGATGCGATCGCATACGGACACCGCTTCGCTCAAACAGGCATAACTTTTCGCTCGGTTTATCGGAATCTTATAAGTCCCCAATTTAGAATCAGCACTCAGAGGCGCTCGACGCCGCATTATTGCCTCAGGCCATATGACGTCGTTTCATGGTCGAAAATCCTTCGTTTCGCACTCCGAAACTACGATTCTAGCCGACGATCTCCCCTATTCCAAGGTTTTTTGGCAGTAGCGACTCCCTCGATTATGCGAATCGTTGGCGGAGCCCACACGCGGAGCCGCCCAGTCACTCTGAAAGTGCGATTCTAGCCGACCGACTCGTCAATTCCAAGGTTTTCTAGCCGTAGCGTCTCCCTCGATTACGCAAATCGATGGCGGGCCCGACACACGGAGACCGGATGTCGTATTCAACTCGGCGCGAGATCTCCTCCCCAGGTCGCAGATATGGGTGCATGAACATCACCGATATAGTCACCCCCTCCCGTTTATTCTCACCCCTTTAGCGAGAGAAATGGGCATAGCTTTCCGCCCAAGCATCGGAATCGCTGATGTGACCACAATTCAGAATCGACACTCTGAGACGGTCGACAGGGGCGCTGTTTTCGCAGAATTCCATTCCGGGGCCGAAATTTCACCGCAGAGCGTGTGTACTAGTACCTCGATTATCGTACCGTTGGGTAGGACGCGGATATTGTTCGCCCGGGATCGGAACCGCCCGTGAGGCCCCAAATCAGAATCGGCACTTCCACCCGGTCGATAAAAGGCCGCATTCAGAGATTCTCAGTCTGGTGCCAAATTCCTCTGCCGAGCGTGGTCCCGGGCTGCCGCTGAGATCGCATACGGACACCCCTTCGCTCAAACGCCATAACTTTCAGCTCGGTTATCGGAATCGCTTGTAGGACCCCAATTCGGAATCGGCACTCAGAGGTGCCAGTCGCCCCCTTATCGCTTCGGGCGATAAGATGTCTTTCGGGGTCCAAAAACATCGTTTCGCACTCCGAAAGTGCGATTCTAGCCGACCGAATAAGGATAAAGTTGGAATAAGGATAAAGTCGAATAAGGATAAAGTTGGATAAGGATAAAGTT
>JACBKR010006797.1:0-10120 GCA_014218235.1 Colocasia esculenta
CATCGTCTGGAGGTGGATCCTATATTAAAACAAATTAAAATGAGAAACATTAATACTATTTTTAGATCCATCATTTTCTTGGGTGTTTTTAGATCCGTCTTTGAATGCCCAACCCAATCCGGAGATCCAAATTGGATTCCGTCAGTTCCCACACGTCTCTTTAACCCACCGGTCGTGTCGGAGAAAACGACATGTCGATCGATCCCTATTTGGGATTTTGGACCCCGGGTTGCGTGTTTTGACCATTTATATATGCTGGCCGTGTTTTTAGATCCGTCCTTTGAATGCCCAACCCAAAACGGGGATCCAAATTGGATTCCGTCAGTTCTACACGTCACTTTAACCCACCCGTCGTGTCGGAGAAAACAGCACGTCGATCGGATCACTATTTGGGATTTTGGACCCCGGGTGTGTGTTTTAACCTTTTATATATAATTGGGTGTTTTTAGATCCGTCCTTTGAATGCCCAACCCAATCCGGAGATCCAAATTGGATTCCGTCAGTTTCTATACGTCACTTTAACCCACCGGTCGTGTTGGAGAAAACGGCACGCCGATCCGATCCCTATTTGAGATTTTGGACCCCCGGGTTGCGTGTTTTGACCATTTATATATGCTTGCCGTGTTTTTATATCCGTCCTTGAATGCCCAACCAATCCGGGGATCCAAATTGGATTCCGTCAGTTTCTACACGTCACTTTAACCCACCGGTCGTGTCGGAGAAAACGACACGTCGATCGGATCCCTATTTGAGATTTTGGACCCCCGGGTTGTGTGTTTTAACCTTTTATATATACTTGGGTGTTTTTAGATCCGTCCTTTGAATGCCCAACCCAATCCGGAGATCCAAATTGGATCCGTCAGTTTCTACACGTCACTTTAACCCACCGGTCGTGTCGGAGAAAACGGCACACGATCTGATCCCTATTGGGATTTTGGACCCCCGGGTTGCGTGTTTTGACCATTTATATATGCTTGGCCGTGTTTTTAGATCCGTCCTTTGAATGCCCAACCCAATCCGGGGATCCAAATTGGATTCCGTCAGTTTCTACACGTCACTTTAACCAACCCGGTCGTGTCGGAGAAAACGGCACGTCGATCGGATCCCTATTTGGGATTTTGGACCCCCGGGTTGTGTTTTAACCTTTTATATATACTTGGGTGTTTTTAGATCCGTCCTTTGAATGCCCAACCCAATCCGGAGATCCAAATTGAATTCCGTCAGTTTCTATACGTCACTTTAACCAACCCGGTCGTGTCGGAGAAAACGGCACGCCGATCCGATCCCTATTAGGATTTTGGACCCCCGGGTTGCGTGTTTTGACCATTTATATATGCTTGGCCGTGTTTTTAGATCCGTCCTTTGAATGCCCAACCCAATCGGGGATCCAAATTAGATTCCGTCAGTTTCTATACGTCACTTTAACCCACCCGGTCGTGTCGGAGAAAACGGCACGTCGATCGGATCGCTATTTGGGATTTTGGACCCCCGGGTTTTGTGTTTTTAACCTTTTATATATACTTGGGTGTTTTTAGATCCGTCCGTTGAATGCCCAACCCAATCCGGAGATCCAAATTGGATTCCGTCAGTTTCTACACGTCACTTTAACCCACCCGGTCGTGTCGAGGAAAACGGCACGCCGATCCGATCCCTATTTGGGATTTTGGACCCCCGGGTTGCGTGTTTTGACCATTTATATATGCTTGGCCGTGTTTTTAGATCCATCCTTTGAATGCCCAACCCATCCGGGGATCCAAATTGGATTCCGTCAGTTTCTACACGTCACTTTAACCCACCCGGTCGTGTCGGAGAAAACGGCACGCCGATCCGATCCCTATTTGGGATTTTCGACCCCCGGGTTGTGTGTTTTAACCTTTTATATATACTTGGGTGTTTTTAGATCCGTCCTTGAATGCCCAACCCAATCCGGGGATCCAAATTGGATTCCGTCAGTTTCTACACGTCACTTTAACCCACCCGGTCGTGTCGGAGAAAACGGCATGTCGATTGGATCCCTATTTGGGATTTTGGACCCCGGGTGTGTGTTTTATCCTTTTATATATACTTGCCTGTTTTTAGATCCGTCAATTGAATGCCCAACCCAATCCGGGGATCCAAATTGGATTCCGTCAGTTTCTACACGACACTTTAGCCCACCCGGTCGTGTCGGAGAAAACGGCACGTCGATTGGATCCCTATTTGGGATTTTGCACCCCCGGGTTGTGTGTTTTAACCTTTTATATATACTTGCCTGTTTTTAGATCCGTCAATTGAATGCCCAACCCAATCGGGGATCCAAATTGGATTCCGTCAGTTTCTACATGTCACTTTAATCCACTCGGTCTGGTTAAAGAAAACGGCACGCCGATCCTCCCTATTTGGGATTTTGGACCCCCGAGTTGTGTGTTTTTAACCTTTTATATATACTTGCCTATTATTAGATCCGTCAATTGAATGCCCAACCCAATCCGGGGGTCCAAATTGGAGGCCGTCAGTTTCTACACGTCAATTTAACCCACCGGTCGTGTCGGAGAAAACGACACGCCGATTCGATCCCTATTTGAGATTTGGACCCCCGGGTTGTGTGTGTTTTGACGCTTTATATATACTTGAGTGTTTTTTAGATCCGTCAATTGAATGCCCAACCCAATCCGGAGATCCAAATTAGATTCCGTCAGTTCTCACACGTCACTTTAACCCACCGGTCGTGTCAAAGAAAACGACACGTCGATCGGATCCCTATTTGGGATTTTGGACCCCCGGGTTGTGTGTTTTAACCTTTATATATACTTGGGTGTTTTTAGATCCGTCCTTTGAATGCCCAACCCAATCCGGAGATCCAAATTGGATTCCGTCAGTTCTACACGTCACTTAACCCACCCGGTAGTGTCGGAGAAAACGGCACGTCGATTGGATCCCTATTTGGGATTTTGCACCCCGGGTTGTGTGTTTTAACCTTTTATATATACTTGCCTGTTTTTAGATCCGTCAATTGAATGCCCAACCCAATCCGGGGATCCAAATTGGATTCCGTCAGTTTCTACATGTCACTTTAATCACTCGGTCTGGTTAAAGAAAACGGCACGCGATCCGATCCCTATTTGGGATTTTGGACCCCCGGGTTGTGTGTTTTAACCTTTTATATATTTGCTTGTTTTTAGATCCGTCATTGAATGCCCAAACAATCCGGGGGTCCAAATTGGAGACCGTCAGTTCTACACGTCAATTTAACCCACCCGGTCGTGTCGGAGAAAACAGCACGCCGATTCGATCCCTATTTGGGATTTTGGACCCCCGGGTTGTGTGTTTTGACGCTTTATATATACTTGAGTGTTTTTTAGATCCGTCAATTGAATGCCCAACCCAATCCGGAATCCAAATTGGATTCCGTCAGTTCCCACACGTCACTTTAACCCACCCGGTCGTGTCAGAGAAAACGGCACGTCGATCGGATCCCTATTTGGGATTTTGGCCCCCGGGTTGTGTGTTTTAACCTTTTATATACTTTGTGTTTTTAGATCCGTCCTTTGAATGCCCAACCCAATCCGGAGATCCAAATTGGATTCCGTCAGTTCTACACGTCACTTTAACCCACCCGGTGTCGGAGAAAACGGCACGCCGATCCGATCCCTATTGGGATTTTGGACCCCCGGGTTGCGTGTTTTGACCATTTATATATGCTTGGCCGTGTTTTTAGATCCGTCCTTTGAATGCCCAACCCAATCCGGGGATCCAAATTGGATTCCGTCAGTTTCTACACGTCACTTTAACCCACCCGGTCATCGGGGAGAAAACGGCACGTCGATCGGATCCCTATTGGGATTTTGGACCCCCGGGTGTGTGTTTTAACCTTTTATATACTTGGGTGTTTTTAGATCCGTCCTTTGAATGCCCAACCCAATCCGGAGATCCAAATTGGATTCCGTCAGTTTCTACACGTCACTTTAACCCACCCGGTCGTGTCGGAGGAAAACGGCACGCCGATCCGATCCCTATTTGGGATTTTGGACCCCCGGGTTGTGGTTTTAAACCTTTTATATATCTTGGGTGTTTTTAGATCCGTCCTTTGAATGCCCAACCCAATTCGGAGATCCAAATTGGATTCCGTCAGTTTCTACACGTCACTTTAACCCACCCGGTCGTGTCGGAGAAAACGGCACGTCGATTGGATCCCTATTTGGGATTTTGGACCCCCGGGTTGTGTGTTTTAACCTTTTATATATACTTCCTTGTTTTTAGATCCGTCAATGAATGCCAACCCAATTCGGGGATCCAAATTGGATTCCGTCAGTTTCTACACGTCACTTTAAACCACCCGGTCGTGTCGGAGAAAACGGCACGCCGATCCGATCCCTATTTGGGATTTTGGACACCAGGTTGCGTGTTTTGACGCTTTATATATACTTGGGTGTTTTTAGATCCGTCAATTGAACGCCCGACCCAATCCTAAGTATAGGAAATAATACTAATACTGACCTGAGCTGCTGGCTGTGTGGGGCGTACTGCCTGCATTATTGAGATGAACTGCTAAAGCATATCGCTGAACTGCGTCTGTAGTTGTACCCGCTGCCTCTCTATCTTTACCTGCTGCGCCTGTAGCTTACCCGCTGCGTCTGTAGCTCTACCCGCTGCGTCTGTAGCTCTTCCCGCTGCGTCTGTAGCTCTGTACGTAGCTCCTCCCGAATGATGCCTCTAATGTCCTCCACCACTGACGGGCGGCGCAGAAGATGAAACGCGTGTGCCGGAGGAGCGATCGAACTGGCATATGAGGACAACACTCGATGAGTATCCAGGCTGTCCCCAAAGCCGTACACTCGACCCTTCCTCGGCACTCCCGCTGCCTCGACCCAAGCGTCCGCATCCAAATCTGGCTGGGGAGTGCCCTCTGTGTAGCGCTCCGCCATCGTCCTGTCGTACGTCTCTGTAAAATAATTTAAAATTCAATTATTGAAAACAAATTACTTTAATATCATAATTGAATTCATAATTTAAAGCTTGACTTACAGCAATCGTGCGGGCACTGTCGGTAACATAGTCATCCGTCCCCTTCCGCTTATGAGTCCGGTCAAATAACTCGCGAAAGTAGGGGCACGCTCCAGGTCGTGATGCTTAAAATTCAACAAAATTAGTTAGTTTCACAATAATAATCCATATGCATATATGAATCGAACAATAAAATACTTACCAATTTTGACTGTGGGTCGCATAAGATACGGATCCACTAGTATGCACATTCTTCTCCGGTTGAGTTGCTCTGTTGCGTATTGCCGCCTGTGACCACTGCGCCATGGTCCAGCAGCCCAACGCGCGCAAAGGGACTCCCAATAGTCCTCCGCAGCCAAACAGGGTCGTAATCCACCCAAGCCATAGGATCCCGGTTGCCTGTGGTCTTCATTGCCTTGTCCCGTGCCTCCCACATCGACTTTCTTAAATTAGTCTGGGCCGTAATCTCCCAGACGGCTCGAGCCGAGGGAGATCCTCGGGTCTCGTGAACGCGAACCTCCGCTGTAAAGAAATAAAATTAATCAACGTTCTGCAATAAACCTAAATTAATAATAATTGAATAAATGACTTCAACTCTTCTAAAAAATAAAAATACCGTAAACATGTCAAATAATAAATCCCGACTGGCACCGGGAAGTCTCTTCATGCATCCACTGGTCCAGGAATATGTGCGTGGACCAGCGTCGTAATATAGCGGGAAGCAGGACTGGGATCTATCTTCCCCTGCAATTCCACATTATTTTCTACATGAAATGTATATCCTAAATAACAAATACAGTAACACTGAGATGATGAACTTTACCCTGAGATCCAGCATGGTTGTCGTCCTGGTAGCTGAGGCCCCTCCTCAGCTGCTGGATGCTGGCTCTCCACCTTTGTTGAAAACAATTTAGTACACTGAGATTATGAATTTCAAATAAACACAAAAATTAGAAAATTACCTGTCGCTGGGACGACGGGCGTGGACGGGGAGGCAGTCCCTGCAAAATTTCATACAGATTAGAAATTATGAATTTCAAATAAACAAGAATATAGAATTTACCTGTCGCTGGGACGACGGGCGTGGACGGGGAGGCAGTCCCTGCAAAATTCATACAGATTAGAAATTATGAATTTCAAATAAACAAGAATATAGAAATTTACCTGTCGCTGAGACGACGGGCGTGGACGGAGAGGCAGTCCCTGCAAAATTTCATACACATTAGAAATTATGAATTTCAAATAAACAACAATGTAGAAAATTACCTGTCGGGACGACGGGCGTGGACAGGGAGGCAGTCCTTGTAAAATTGTATGTACGTAGTTTAGTGTGAAATCAATATAAACAATAATACCCCATGGTGTTTTTGTGTACATATGCATATACCTGTCGCGGACCTGGAGGTAGACGTGGACGGGGAGGCAGACGTGGACGGGGAGGCAGTCCCTCTGCCAACGGACGTGGCAACCGTCCGACTGCGTCCTCCACGTACCATATCTCTATTGATACAAATAAAGATATAGCAAGTCATCAGCACTCAATTTGAAGTAGCAATTTATTATGAACATGTAATGAACAACAACACCAATTTCTTACAAAATATGCAGTATATTATCTATATTCATCATCAGATGCTGAAGACATGTTTAATTCAGCATCATCTTCATCATCATCCTGGAATTCATCCTCATCATCTTGGGAGTCTTCCTCCACATCAGACTCCACCTCCCGCTCAGCGACATTTGGGTCAACTTCTTCTTGTTCGTTATCCTTATGTAAGGAAATTGTTTCATTTATATCATGAACATTGTACTGCGTAGAAGCTGCCAACTCTCGTGCGTCACGATCTGATTGGAAAAAGTTGTCATTAACACCTTCGAGCTCATCATCAGTCGGGAGAAGCTCATACTCAGGGAATAGTCTTGATTTCACTCTACATGCAGCCCACCAATCTCTTAATTTGAGGGATGTATAATTTGAATAATAAACTTGTTGGGCTTGTGCCGCCAGGATGAATGGCTCATATGTACTCAATTTGGACTTATGCTTCACATCGATTAATCCATATGTTGTGTCATGACGAATAGATGTCGGGTCAAACCAATGACACTTGAACAGAAATACATTGTTGTCTTGTCCCAAAAATTGCAGTTCAATGACTTCTTCGAGAATGCCATAATAGTCAATTTCATTTTCATTGTAGGCACTTCCCTTCACACATACGCCGCTGTTCATCGTAGACTTATTCCGTCCATAATCTCTCGTGTGAAATCTGTATCCATTCACAATGTAGCCTGGATAGACACGTACAATCTTCGAGGGGCCAAAACTAATCTGTTGTACTCTTGAATCGGGAATGAAGCCTTGTTCAACCTATTATGAGATAAATAGACAAACATTGAATAAATGACTTCAACTCAGTCTGCATAAAAACAACACTTATGTTTCAAAATAATTATACACATACTCGAGATCTTAACCAAGTAGGAAAAGACTTCTCCGTTCCTTTTCAACCTGCACGTCAGTTAGACGTGGATTCCGTCGCAATATGACCGAGTCAAACTCTCTGCAATGTAAATGTCACACAACCGTTAGGTTGTGCAGCAATGCACGCAAATGATGACGAATAAGTGTGGAGAGCTTACTGAATGTAAGGGTCTAGTTCTTCGCAATTCATGAACACGTAGATCTCCGCAGCTACCAACTCTCTGTCTTGGAGTGCGCGAGTAGATGAAGATCCGAACGCCCGTCCGGCACACTTGAATACAGAGAGTCGGTCTGACACCTCGGAATCTCCACCATCATCATTACGTGGAGGTTGAGTGCGTCGGGTTCGTATTTCCGTGTCAAAGTACATCGAACAGAAGTTCGATATCTCCTCAATGAGGTACGCCTGAGTAATGGAGCCCTCAACTTGTGCTTTGTTACGGACTTTCATCTTAAGATCGTGCATGCACCTACGACAATAATTCAAATGCATACATAAGTAATATAAAAGATCGTCGTAATGGCAATAAATTGAGATGTAGAAATATACCACTCAAACGGATACATCCATCGAAATTGTACTGGTCCTCCGACCCTTGCCTCATATGGTAAATGGATGATCAGGTGCTCCATTGAATCAAAGAATGCTGGAGGAAATATCTTCTCTAATTTGCAGACTGTCTGAATTATATTTTGCTCTATATTTTGCAAGTCATGAATTTTGAGTTCTGATGCAGATAAAATCCTGAAGAATTGACTCAGCTCAGTCATTGCTCCCCATATTTGTTTCGGCAACAACTCACGAAAAGCAAGAGGCATCAGTCTTTGCATGAAAACATGGCAGTCATGACTCTTCATTCCGTATATTTTTCCTCGTTGACATTTACACAACGCACAATATTCGAGACATATCCATCCGGAAATCTCAATTGCTTTAACCATTGCAACACTTCCTTAATCTGTCTGGCCCAAGCACATATGCAGCTTTAGGTTGCACCACTTTTCCTTGAACATGCTGTAGCTCTAGTTCTGGACGTTTGCAAAGTACTTTCAAATCGACCCGTGCCTTGACGTTATCCTTCGTTTTACCTTTGACGTCCATAACTGTGTTGAACACATTATCAAAAACATTCTTCTCTATATGCATGACGTCTAGGTATGACGTATCAAAAGTGTTGACCAATAAGGCAATTCCCAAAAAATGCTTTGCTTCACCCAATTGTGATCCTTCCCAAAGCCAGGGATTTGTCGGGTACTACCAGCCAGTTGTGTTACAGTCGGTAAGTTCTGGACCCGCTCGCCATGTTTCCACCAGACACCCGTTCCATATCTACCTCCTCCATCACAGTTGTATTTTTAATAAAAGAATCATTTTGCTTTCGGAAAGGATGGTCACTGGCCGATGACAATCGAACCAACAAGATTTTCCCCCAGATTTCAACACAAATGATTTAGAATCCTCCATGCAATAAGGACATGCCAACCTCCCATGTGTGCTCCAGCCAGATAACATGCCGTAGGCTGGAAAGTCACTTATTGTCCACATTAATGCAGCCTTCAGATTGAAATTCTGTTTTCTGGATGCATCATAAGACTGCACACCATCTGACCATAACAATTTCATCTCATCAATCAACGGTCTGAGATATATGTCTATATTCTTTCCTGGACTTCTTGGACCCGGAATCAGCAATGAAAGGAACAGATTCTCACGCTTCATGCACATGCCTGGCGGAAGGTTATACGGTGTTAAGAATACTGGCCAACATGAGTAAGATGCCACCGAGCCTCCGAAAGGATTGAAACCATCTGTGCATAAACCAAGCCGTACGTTGCGTGGATCCCTTGAGAAGTAAGGATGAGTACGGCTAAAATGAGCCCAAGCTTCACCATCGGCAGGATGACTCATTTCACCTTCGTCGCGACGGACTCTTTCCGCATGCCATGTCATATGTCCAGCTGTCCTCGAGGACATGAACAATCGCTGCAATCTGGGTGTGATAGGAAAGTACCGCAATGACTTATACGGAACATCCTTCTGCTTTGACTTGTCCCTCTCTTGGGCTTGAACCTATCATGCTTACAAATACAGCATGATGTCTTATCTGCATCCTCTTTGTAGTACAACATACAGTGATTCGACATGCATCAATTTTCATAAAACCAAGCCCCAAATCATTCACCATCTTCTTCTCACGGTAAAAGTCAGCAGGTAACCTCTCTGATGAGGAAGCATGCTCTTGACCAGTAAGAGAAGCCGGTCAAAACAACTCTCGCTCATATGAAATTCAGATTTCAAATTCAATAGCTGCGACACTGCAGACAACCGTGTATGCTTCTCACAACCATCCCATAATGGCTCATCAGCATCTCGAAGTAACTGATAAAATCTCTGAGCTGTATCATTCGGCACTTCTTCATTTGTTTGATCTTCATGAATATTGAACTCCGGACCAGCAGCATCGACAACCATGTCTACGTACGTACTTGTGGAGGCAAAGTAATTAGCTGGTGCAGACGACTGAATATTCAACTCACCATGACACAACCATAACTCATAATGGCCAACAAATCCTCTCGTATACAGATGATGCTGCACATCCCATGTCGATATCCACTTTCTGTTCTTACAAGCCGAACACGGACATC
>JACBKR010006798.1:0-10706 GCA_014218235.1 Colocasia esculenta
CCTTCTTTGACTTTCCTTTTAAATTTGCCTCAGCGTGCTCGGTTGCCACGACATTGAGCAGTGAGCGTTCTAACTACCTATTTGTATTGTTTCGTTCGTAACGGGTGACATCATGATATGTGCCGACGACCACGTCAATTGAGTGCCTAAGCGGCCTCGTTGAAGATGAGTGCCGAAGCGACCCAGCTTGTCGATGAGTGCCGAAGCTACCTCTCTTATTGATGAGTGCCAGAGCGACCTCTTTTTCAAGGAGTGTCAAAGCGACCTCGTTATCGATGAGTGCCAGAGTGACCTCGTTTATCAATTGAGTGCCAAAGCGACCTCATTTTTCAGTGAGTGCCGAAACGACCTCATTTATCGATGAGTGCCAGAGCGACCTCGTTTATCAATTAAGTGTCGGAGCGACCTCATTTATCAATTGAGTGCCAAAGCGACCTCATTTTTCAATGAGTGCTGAAGCGACCTCATTTATCAACTGAGTGTCGAAGCGACCTCGTTTTTCAATTGAGTGCTGAAGCGACCTCGTTCTTCAATGAGTGCCGAAGCGACCTCGATTATGGGACATTTACAAGTTGGCAACCTCCAATAGACAAATCTTTAATGATATTTGATGGATAATAACATTGTAGGTGCTCAGCATTCCATGTCCTCGGAATCGCCGATCCGTTTATGTTCGCTAGTTGGTAGGCTCCATGGCCGAGGTCCTCGATCACTCAGTACAGGCCTTCCCAATTAGGGGATAGCTTCCTCCTGCCGACTTGGGATCTAAAATGGTGAGTTTTCGTAGGACGAGGCTACCAACGCCGAAGTGCCAAGGCCTGACACTTGTGCGAATTTCCGCTTCATCTTCCGCTGATAGGCCTCACTTTGTTGTCGCCTCGTTCCTCCATTCTCGATCAGGTCGAGCTCTAAACGCAGCGAGTGGTCGTTGCCTTCACGTTCAAAGCCCAGAACTCTCTCTGAAGGTACAAGTAGTTCTATGGGGGTCACCGCCTCAACCCCGAAGGCGAGCATAAAAGGGGATTCCCGAGTTGCTTCTCGGGGTGTCACGCGGTAGGCCCATAATACATGGGATAGCTCCTCAGCCCATCGCCCTTTAAGGCCATCCAGCCGCTTCTTCAGTCCATCAAGAAGTGTTCGGTTGGTCACCTCGGCTTGTCCGTTGGCCTGAGGATAAGCAACTGAGGTGAATCGATGGTCGATGCCGAGCTCTTCGCAATTCCTATGGAATCTGGCATTATCAAACTTCTTGTCATGACGATCGTCCTCGGAAGGCTATACTGGTAGATGATATTCTTCCAGACGAATCCCTAGGTGTTGGCGTCTATTATTTTTGCCAACGGCTCGGCTTCGACCCACTTGGTGAAGTAGACGACTCTGATGATGACGAACTTCCACTGCCCTGAGGCCAGCGGAAATGGGCTGAGGATGTCCATCCCCTACTGAGCGAAAGGCCACGGGGCCGTTAGTGGTGTGATGCCTAATGGCGGTTGTCGGTCCACTCGCCTAAAGAGCTAACACTATTGACATCTCCTGACGTAGCCTTCGGCATCCTTTAGCATGGTCAGCCACCAGTAACCCTGTTGCGTTACCCTCCGAACCAATGACCGGGGACGTGTATGACTCCTGCATGTACCTTCATGTACCTCTCAAATGATTTCCTCAGCTTGACCTGGCTTACACAGCATAGGTGCGGGTAACTGAAGCCTCTTCTGTAGAGAACATCGCCAATCATGAAGAATCTTGTTGCTCGCCTCTTCATCTTCATCGCTTTGTCTTGGTCCTCGGGAGCAGTCTGTCTCGAATGAAGTTCACAATTGGGGTCATCCACGTCGGCTCGACTATGGCGCACAGGACTTCTGTCACAGTCACCAAGGATGGCTCGCGAAGCTCCTCCACGAGTACTGAGCATTTCGGGTGAGCATCTGGGGTGGCTACGTACTTGGAAAATGCATTAGCCTGGGAGTTCTCGGCCCTTGGGATCTTCAGAAGATCCGCCGACTTGAAGTAGCTCATCATTCTCTGGACCTCGGTCATGTACAATGCAAGCTTCTCTTCTCGTGTCTCGAACTCCTTCGAGACTTGGCTGGCGACTAGCTGGGAGTCACTGTATATAAGGACTCGTATTGCTCATAGCGGCCTCGCCATCCGGAGTCCTGAGATGACAACCTCGTATTCCGCCACGTTATTTGAAGTTGAGAATCTGAACAGAATTGCGTACCTTAGGACGAGGCCTTCTGGAGAGTGGAGGACGACACCAGCTCCGCTGCCTTGGGAGTTGGACGCCCCATCCACATAGACCTTCCAGCCTCTGACGATGTCTTCTTTCTCGAGCGACCTTGATGTTCCTTCAGAAATTGAGTCGGCGAGGGCTTGGGCTTTGATGGCGACCCGAGGCCTGTAGATGATATCGAACTCGTCGAGCTCGATGGCCCACTTTGCCAACCTCCCCGAGACTTTGGTGCGACAAAGCACTTATTTGATGGGCATGTCGGTGAGGACGATGAACTTGTGGGCTTGAAGTACGGTCTGAGGTGCTGCACTGCCATGACTAGAGCGTAACTCGCCTTCTCCAGGCCAGAGTAGCGTTGCTCAGCTCCCCGTAGGGCTTTGATTGTGTAGTATACCGGAAGGTGCTTCCGCTCCTCTTCTCGTACGAGCACCGAACTGATAGAGTGATCCGTTGCGGAAATGTACAACAACAGCTCTTCCCTTGGTACATGCTTGCTTAGCGTAGGAACATTGGCTAGATATGTCTTGAGCTCATCGAAGGCCCTCTGGCAGTCGTCGGTCCACTCGAACTCTCCTTTTCTCAGCACATCGAAGAATGGCCTGCAACGCTCAGCCGACCTGGACATGAATCTACTTAAGGCGGTGATTCGACCATTGAGCTGTTGTACTTCCTTGACGTCCTCTGGTGCCGACATGTTGACGATCGCCCGCACCTTGTCGGGGTTGACGTCGATTGATAAGTATTAAATTTTAGCGTTAAATTTCACACAGGTAGTTGATTTTAACAGTCTTTATCCATAAATAATGTACAATTTGACTTTAATTTTCATTCTATCCATGTTTAGATTCTGAACATGTTAGTTGATTTTGGGGTTAGAATACATGTTAGATTTCATTCAAATAGCCACTCTTTCTTTTCAATTGATTAATTAGATTTATTTTAGAAATAAAAGTCATTTGTAAATAATATTTCTTGTCGTAAAAAATGTTTTAATAAACATTTTTTTGTAAATAGGTACTAGATTATAAAGCACATAAAAATTTGTAAATACTTAATACCTCCTCTCATTCAACCTAAATACCATTTATCCTAAATCCTATTAATTATTTTAATATCCCACTTAACCCTGCTTCTTTCTTCCTGTTAATTCCAGAAGAATCCAGAGGCAGACGCTGGGGTTTGCTGGTTTGCTTCTGGTGATTTGGGGGTAGCCCTGCAGAGGAACTCTGGTGAAGCTGCTGGGCGGCTGGTGCTTGGCGATGTGATGCGCCATGGCATGGCGATGTGGCCGGCAGCTGGACCAGGTGCTGTGGCGGATCTGATGGCGGTGCAGAGCAGCTGTGCTGCGGACTTGGGCGATGGAGCTGTGTGTGCGGGCCATTGCTGTGCAGATAGGGCGGATGTGGCTGATGTGCTGGTGGGTGATGGGCTGTGCGATTTGGCGCTGTGCAGCATATCTGGGCGGCCAGATTGCTGAAGCTGAGGTGGAGGTGAGCTGCTGGTGCGGCGCGCCAAGGGCGGGTGGCGCAGGCTGGGTGCGGAGCTCGGGAGGCGGACATGGTACAGCTGTCGTACGCTTCAGGGGTGTGAGGCTGCTGTGATGGAAGCTGGCCGAGCGGCGCTGGCGATTGGGGCGAGCGGACCGGCTCCGGTGCAGGGCTTCCCGTGCGCAGCATCACAAGGCGAGAAGAAGCTGATGTAGAGGCCATGAGGCCTATAAAAGGACCCAAGGTCCAGGACACGAAGGGGGTTCGGGAGTTCGGATTCTTAGGATTTCTAGTTTCTATTTTCCTGTATTTTCTGTTTTAGCAGAGCAGTGAGATGTTTAGGGAGTTTTAAATTTTTCCTGTTCTTCCAGTTCTTAGGAGACGGGTTAGCCAGTAGAGAGTTGTGAGATTTTTCTTCAGTTTTTCTTCTGTATCTTCCTTTTTCGCAGAGCAAGGGGTGCGGGAGTTCGGAATTCTTAGGATTTCTAGTTTCTATTTTCCTGTATTTTCTGTTTTAGCAGAGCAGTGAGATGTTTAGGAGTTTTAATTTTTCTTGTTCTTCCGTTCTTAGGAGACGGGTTAGCCAGTAGAGAGTTGTGAGATTTTTCTTCAGTTTTTCTTCTGTAATCTTCCTTTTTCCGCAGAGCAGGGGTTCGCCAGTTCGATTTCTTTGGGATTTTTCTTAGTGTTAATCTTTCATGTTCTTCCGAGTTCTTGGGGGTTGGCGATGGAGCTTTTGGGTTTATATTTGTTCTGCATTTTCTTCTTTGATTAAGGAATCCAATTGAGTGAAATTGTTATTTCCATTTCTTATGTGCTGCTGAGCTCGATCCAATTTATTTTTCATTTCTTCTGTTTAGATTCTATCATTTCACCTGTGCTGTTAGAGAATTCAGATGGTGTGCTTTGTCCATTTTTGCCGAGTTGATTATCTATTTCTTCTGTGTTCATCTGGAGATTGATCCAAAGCATTTGCTCATTTCTTCTTGTCTTAGTTTTATGGTTCGGCAGATGAGAGTTTGGGAGTTTTATGTTCTTCATGCCTTGGCTGGAGACGAGGTATCCGAGAAACTTTTCAGTCGGACGCCGAAGACGCACTTCTCAAGGTTCAGCTTCATCCCATACTATCGCAGAACCTTGAAAGCATCGGCCAGGTCCCCGAGCATGGTCCTTGGCTCGTCAGCTCTTCACCAACATTCGTCGATGTATATCTCCATCGTCTTCCTGATCTGGTGCTCAAACATCATGTTGACGAGCCTCTGGTATGTTATCCCTGTATTTTTCAATCCAAAGGGCATTCGGGTACAACAACACAGACCTTTTTCGTGGTGAAGGCCGTCTTTTCTTCGTCTTCGGGAGCCATCCTTATCTGATGATACCCCGAGTAGGCGTCAAAAAAACTCAGAAGCTTGTGGGCCGCCGTGGATTCGAAGAGCTGGTCGATGCGAGGGAGAGGAAATGTCTTTCTTGCATGCCTTGTTTAGGTCGGTGAAGTCCACGCACATACGCCATTTTCCATTTGCCTTCTTGACGAGGATGACGTTCGCAACCCACTCGGGATAGAGGGCATCGCGAACCGTCCCCACGCGCAGGTACTTTGTGAGGTTGTCATCCACCGCCTCTTGTCGGTCGGCCGACAATGACCACTTCTTCTAACGCACTGGTCGGACCTCGCGGTCGATGTTCAGACGGTGTTCGATGACCTCCCGGTCGATCCCCGGTAGGTCGTCCTCCGACCACGCGAAAATGTCGCCATTTACTTATAGAAAATCTACTATCTGCTCCTCCAACTCTTGAAGCTCGACGCCGACGATCATTGACTGTTCTTTTGAGATCTCTACTTGCTTTGTCTGTTCGGCCGGCTCATGCCTTTCTGAGCTCTCATCATGGATAGATTCATACTTTGAAATTACTGGTTCTTTTGCCTTGATAGAATTTACATAACATCATTGGGGCCTCGGTCTGGTTTCCCATGACCTCACCTATCCCGTTCGACATCAGGAACTTTAGCTTTTGGTGGTAAGTTGACGGAACTCCTCCCAGTTTGCCCAACAAACCCCGACCAAAGATTGCATTGTAGGCCGACTTCACCTTCACCACAAGGAAGTCGACCTCAACAGTTACATGGCGTGGTCGGGTGCTGAGGGTGACCTTCAGCCTGATCGAACCTTCGGCGCTCACCGGGGTCCCACTAAACCCAAAGAGGGGTGTGGCGACAGGTTTCAACTCGGAGCTCAGATTCGTCATTTTTACAAATAGTCATAAAAAAGGACATCCGGCGTGGCTCCATTATCAACTAAAATTATGTGTACATCGTACCCATCGACGTCGGCATGTATGACCAGCGTGTTGTCATGTGGGAGGCTGAGGTCGACCACATCTTCCTTAGAGAAAGTAATGACCCCTCGGGCCCCCGGTGCCGGTCTGCTCGCGCCCGATCCTGCAGCCGACGCGTACGCCTTGTGCTTCCTCCCACTGTCGCTGCCGCTTGCCGAGCCGCCTGCCAGTACCAAAACCCTCCTTTGCCCTTGGGGCCCCCGTGCTCCTCGTCAGGGGTGGAGCCTTGGACCGCCCCTCCACGACGTCCTTCCCGATGATGCCATGCCGCAGCATCTCCGAGATCTCCACCTTGAGGCTTCGACACTGGTTGGTCGTGTGCCCGAAGTCCTTGTGGTATTTGCATTATAGGTTGGCCCCACGCTCCGAAGGGGGCCTTACCATAGGTTCAGGGGGCCGAAACCCCTACAGCTTCTTGATTATTGGCAAAATCTTTGAGGAAGCCTGCCGAATTGGGGCATATCCCTGATTCGGCGAGCTTCGTTTGGGCGGCAGCTCAGATTTGGCCGCCTCGGTACTCCGCGCGCTACAGGTTCCTCCCTTCTCGGCCTCTTCTGGGACGGTGCTCTGCTGGTCGATCCCGGCTCGGAAGGTCGATCGAGCTTTCCTACTGTGCCGAGGGTGGATGCCAGCCGAACATACTTCTACATGCGAGAAACGAGGTCGGAGAGACTTACTGGTGGCTTCTTGGCAATGGATGCTACGAAAGGCGAGTTGGAGCACATCCTCGTAAGGATGTTGACAATTGTCCTCAAGTCGAGGTCTATAACCTTCATGACCTCCAGCTGGAATCTCTTGGCGTAGTCGGAAAAGAGTTCGCCCTCTTTCTACGCAACCAGCCATAGGTCGTCGGTGCACAGAGAATGTAAGGCCCTTGATTTTTCATCTTTGGGTGATTTCTTATGTATGTATAAATGTATGCCATTGATGTATAAATTCTATTGCGCATAGTACTTACTTGTTTACATTGTATGAATAAGTATTATTTTAATGTGTGCATTGTAGATTATAGATATATATATATATATATCATGTGTGGTGTACATAAATTTTCTGCAGTTTTAAGTTCTGTGCAGACGACCTGTTGGCGTCAACATGGGTTGACGTTCATGGTGAGTCAGCGGCCACATCGATGGACGCCAACTCCATATTGGCGGCCAGTGATGTTGACGTCAAGGTCCCAGATCTGTTGCGATTTCAGATCCGGAAACGCCCCCGAAATCTTTGCCTCTTGTTTAGGAAACCGTTCCCCAACGGTAACCTAGCCTAACCCTTATGCGTATCCGACCCCCAACCCTTTATATTGTCCAGTTTTCGGCCAAGTCTATCCTTTTGACTCTTGAGTCAAAAACCTAGACCTTCTGTGCGAAAACCTGTTTTGGAACTCTTCGATCCGGCTACTGGAGGCTTCAACCGGCGATCTGCATCGACTGGAGAGGACTCTGAACATCCGAGAACGACTTCCCCACGCCGGTGTGCAGTGAAGATCAACAGGGAACCCGGATAAAGAAGGATTTGAAGGCTCTTTAGCTAAGGCCGAGGAGAGCTTCTTCAACTCAAAACATCGATTGAAGATTTTATCCAAGGCAAGTAACCCATCCACATCATCCCTACATGTGTCTAGTATGTCCCAGGAATTTTTAGGATTTTAATTCGAGTCCTGGAACCCCCCATTCAGTCGATCTTTTGCGTTCAGTCTGTGTTCTGCACAGACAGGAACTTAACGGCAGGATCTATTGCCGTTAAGATCTGAACTTGGCGGCGGCCTTTGTTGCCGTTAACTTGGTAGGCGGCCACCCCTTGCCGTTTAGTTCTTCAGGCAGAAACAATGTTGTCTGCTGCCCTATAAAAATTATTTTCTCGTGTTTTCTGCACATGAGGATATAAGATAAACTTTATATGATATATTAATATCTGTGTGGAAGCATGTTGTGGATTGTTATGAATTTTCTGGATTTCCCACATTATTAGAATTGTCAAAAATGTCTAGTTGACAGGTTTTAATCTTGTAAAATCTCGATTATGCAAATCTGTGTGGAATTTATACATCATAAATTTATGTATATCATTAAGGGTTTCAATTCACGCTGTATAAAATTTGGAATTTTATGATATCTGTGTAAATTATTATAATTTCTGAATGGTAAAATAAGGAGCATGCTGATTTAATATAGAAATTCCAATAATGGTATGAAAGTAGATAAATTCTGAAAATTATCATATGTTCAGTACTGTCAGTATGCATGTGTAGCATGAATTATAGGTCTGAATGATAACAACTATGTAAATTAGGCTATTTTAACCTGAGATAATATACTGTTTGAATTTTATTAATAGTGTATTTTCAGAAAATTATGAACTTTGTATATATGATCTATGAATAGTAAAAGACCTGTGGTTAAATTTTCACGTTCATTGGATAATAGTAGGTACTAATTACAATATTTTCATCATAAAAATGGTATGATTTAGTGTAATGAAAAATATAATGTAATTACAGCATATGAATCAATTAGTAGTTGTAACTGATTTAGTTCTATTAATAGTAGTACCATGATAGGAACCTGAACCATGTGCATGAATGTGAAAATAAGAATAACGGGTTAAAATGGTGTGAAATTGTGTGTGTGTTTAAATGGAAAATGTGTAATTGTGCCAATGGGTGACACTGTACCTTAGAGGGCTGTGGAACTGTACTGTGATAAAGTCCCCACGGAAAGTTTAAAATGTGTGATGTCCCATGGGCATTGGGATTAAATCCTGGAGGCGAACAAGTATCGCTGGTTAGGGTGGAGAGTGCTTCATCCCGGTTCTGCGAGTAACTAAGATTTATCACTGGAATGCCCAGGTGATAGATATGTGTGTGATTAGTGTGTGTCCTTCAATGATGGTTTGGATTATGTGTCACGGCATTTAAATAATGTGAATTGTGTTTAAGTGAATATGCATGTGAAACTTGTGAAATTGTGTAAATGATTATATGTTAATATGAACTCTTGTGATAGCATGTGAAATGATAACTTCTTAAATGAATATGTTATGTACATAGCAAAACAACAAGCTTTTCATGTGTATAAATGTGTTATTCATGTGAATGTGATTATAGAATCCATGCTAGAATTGTCTCTTTCTTTATGTGTACAACTCCATGTTTATGATGACAAATGCTAACATGTGAATATTAAATGTAGTTAAATGAAACTTAGTTTAACATATTGATAAATGTGTAGAGAGCATGTGATAGGCTTTAAGTTATTGAACACTTTGTACTAAACAATTTCCATGTGTAATGTGTAGAAATCATGTTTAGGTTCATTTGCATAAATTGCTAAATCCATGCTTATATGTGATTGTGTGGTATGAGAATGTGAATGTTAGGTGATGCATGTAAGTTTAATGTGTTTAGAGTTATTTGTTGAGTTCTTTTGAACTCATCCTTGCTTCGGCGTACAGGTGCAGACGTTTCTACTTCTTCCGAGGAGATCGTTAGGAGCGACTCGGAGCGGGAGTAGGAGGCCTTGTTTAGATTCAACATTGTACTTTCATTTTCATAAGTATGTAATAAAAAGACTCTGCGTAGTCTTATGTGGACAATGTATTTAATTCATTTCATAGCTATGAAATGTTTAGTTCTCTTTTCCTCTATATGGACTGTGAATAGAATGTGGATGATGGAATAAGAGTTACTTTCCAGTCATTTCTTTTCCGCTGTCATGTGTGATATAATATTTTTGTGTATGTTTCAGCCTAATTGTACAATTGTTGGGTAAATGTCCCACTGTAGCGGCATTCATTATACCGATGTGGTTTGGTGTAACCGTACCGGTATAAGGAGGGTCGTTACAGAGATTGGTATCAGAGACTACAGGCTGAAATTGTACATAAATACACATACCATCATCTTCATTGTATGCTAAGTCTGTGTAGATTGTCCACATAGATAAGTAAATAGTTAGAAATTAGATAGTCTAGTTCTAAATTGTGATTAAATCATTTTGCAGGGTATGGCTTCACGTGGTAGGCGTGGTGTTCCTGCTCGTGAGGTGAGCAGAGGAGAGATGAGCCTCGGCGTGAGGATCAGGTTGAGCAGCAGGCCCCAGCACCCCAGGGTCCTGTGCTTCCTCCACCACCGCCAGTGACTATGGAGTGTTCATGCAGGGTTTAGTGCAGGCCATGCAGACGCAGGCCCACACTCAGGCTGCACTCCAGGCTCAGCTGGAGGCTCAGGTTAAAATAATAAGATAAAGTAGTTGTTTTATTAAATGCATGTTTGTTATGTTGTATGTGTTGTTATGATGTTGTTTGTAGCAGGCTCAGTGCCAGTTCCCCAGGCTCAGGACCATGGTGGACCCTCCATCATGGAACGGTTCAAGAGGATGTCGCCACCTTCTTTTAAGGGGGAGAGCGACCCGTTACTTGCTGAGAGCTGGATGAGGGAGATCGAGAAGATCTCCGGGCTATTAGGTGCACTGAGGATGACAGGTCACTTTAGCCCCTATATGCTGCAGGTGTGTAATTAATTCGGTGGTTATTTCTTTAAGTATAGATTATGTTGGTTATTCCTTATGGGTGTTTTTGGCAGGAGCGAGCCGACGTGTGGTGGTCCTCGTTACTACGTACTCGGTTCGAGGATGGTGCTGTGGAGGTTG
>JACBKR010006799.1:0-10051 GCA_014218235.1 Colocasia esculenta
AAACCCATGATAGGACAAAAAATGAATATGTGTGCAAGATGACGGGATGATTGTTCATATGTTATGTTCTAAGCCACATTGTAGCTTCCATGTGTAGGTTTATAGTCTTGAACCATGTGAAATCAGCAACCTAAAGCATGTTAAAAAGTTATGTATGTACTTAGAACATGTGGAATCCATGCTAACTATGTTCCCCGTTCATGTGTGTAAATTGTCCATGTTGATACCTCTCACGTTTGGTTCTTTATAAGGTTAAAGTTCGTAAGGGAATGGATTAGAGACCATGTGGTAGGTGAATGTTATATTTTTGAAATCTGAAAGCATGCGTTTGTATAAAATTGTAGAACCGTCATGATAGGTTGAAAACCTAAATAGACTAGCATGCTATGTGTTGCAAATTGTATGTGCATTGTAGAACCACTAGGACTTGTACGTGTATATCATGTGTAGTGTTACTTGCTGAGTCCCTGGACTCACTCCTTGCTTCGGCGTACAGGTGTAGTTGGTGACACGACCCGTTGGAGGACGGTGGAGACGGACTCCGAGCGGAGACTAGTAGCTACTTGGAGCTTCTTTGTATTGTGTACTTCGTCGTATGTACTTGAACATTGTATTAGACTTATCGTGAAAAGAATGTAATATGTGGACATTTGTATTTCTATTTCAGCAAATTAAATCATGTGAATTTTAGTTCCTTTTTTGCAAATTGTAAACTGTATGTATGTTTAATGTGGATGATGAATGATTGGAGATAGTTCTCTTTTACTTCCGCTACTCTGTTATTATATTCGCGTGTATCTCAGCTGTACGTATCGTTGGGTAACTGTCCCACTGTGATGACTCTCGCTATATCGACGTGGGTCGGTATGACCGTACCGGTGTAACGAGGGCCGTCACAGAGATTGGTATCAGAGCGACCGGTTGAGATTACACATGAATATAACTAAGTCATCATTCTCATTGCATGCTAAGTATGTCCACATGTGTAGAAAACACTAAGAAGAAGTGAAAGAGATAAGAAAATGGTTAGCAAACTTAGTAACCTAGCTCTAATTAGTGGCTGAAATTTTATGACAGCCATGGCTTCCCGTGGACGACGTGGAGGTGCGCCAGCTCGCGACGACGAGCAGAGGCGTGAGGATCAGGCGGAGCAACAGGCCCCAGCACCACGAGGCCCTGTGCTTCCCCCACCGCCGCCTGTGGACTATGGAGTGTTCATGCAAGGTCTAGTGCAGGCCATGCAGACGCAGGCCCACACTCAGGCAGCACTTCAGGCCCAGTTGGAGGCCCAGGTAAATAATAAAACAACTAAGTAGTCTGCTATTTGAATTGTATGCTATTGTGTTTATTGTATATTGCTTGTTGTTAATGTAGCAGGCTCAGGCCCCCCCATCTCAGGACCTGGTGGACCTTCCATCATGGAGCGATTCAAGAGGATGACCCCACCCTCTTTTAAGGGGGAGAGTGATCCGCTTTTGGCAGAAAGCTGGATGAGGGAGATAGAGAAAATCTTCCGAGCTATCAGGTGTCCTGACGAGGACAAGGTGACCTTAGCCACCTACATGCTACAGGTATGCTTTAGTTATGCTTGAATGTTGCTTGTTAATTAGAATTTGTTAGTTAGAGCTTATGAAGGTGTGTTGCAGGAGAGAGCGGATGTATGGTGGTCCTCCCTACTGCGTAGCGCTTCGAGGACGGAGCAGTAGATGTTGCATGGGATGCGTTCGTGAGGCTCTTCCGAGCCAAGTTCGTCCCAGCACATTCAGGACAAGATGGAGCAAGATTCCTTTCCCTGACGCAAGGATCAATGACCGTCCTGGAATACGAGGCAAGGTTTTCTGAACTCTCTAAATATGCACCGCACATTGTGGAATGAGCGCAGGAAGACCAAGAAATTCGTGATGGGTCTCAAACCATCACTGAGGACGAGGCTCGTGGCGTTCGACCCCCGCACGCTAGACGAGGCCCTCAGCGCAGCCTGCAGACAGGAGGGAGAAATGGAGCAGTATCTGGAGGAGAAAAAGCTCGCAGAAGAGGCCGGCATCGACTTTCCAGAGGCAAGATAAGAAGAAGACGGTGTACCGACACTGCAGAAATCAATGACAGTCGGCAACTCTCAGGTACCCTCTGTACGTTCCCCCGGTGTAAGAAGGAGTGTCCCCATTGTGGGAAGACCCATGGAGGTTCCGAGTGCTGGTTAGTAGCGGGTAGATGCTTAAAGTGTGGGAGCAGCGACCATAAGATCAAGGACTTGCCCAGACTTCAGCAGGGAGCTCAGCGAGGAGCGCCAGTACCAGCAGTAGCGGCAGCCGCGCCAGCCACAGGACGACCGGAAGGCCTCGAGCCCCAGCTCGAGTGTTTGCATTAGCTCGTAGACGCCCGAGCAGGCGGAGCATGTCACCGAAGGTACAGTCTTACTTTTCGGTGTGCACGCTCGGGTTTTGTTTGATACGGGTGCTACACACTCGTTCATTTCCGAGCGGTTCGCTAGGCAGTTAGCCTAGAGTCAGGTATAGAGTCTGAGGAGTTAGAGGTCCTTTGTCTGTGCACACCCCTGCGGGTACGGTATCGACTAGGAAGTGCATTCCTCGTTACCCGTGTGCATTGAGGATAGATTCCTAGATGGGTGTTTCTTCTTGCTGAAGATGAGGACTATGATTGCATCTTTGGTCTGGATTGGCTAGAGGAGCACTATGCGTTAGTGGATTGTCGTAGAAGAAGATTGTCTCCGCATTCCTGGCGAGGACGAGTTCTCTCATCCCTTGCCAAAGAACTTAGCGGGAAAGTTAGTTATCTCTGCCATGAAGGCGATGCGCATGGTGAACAAGGGCTGTGACGCATTTCTTGCCAGCGTTATGCTAGTACCCGATGCTAGTTCGTCACTGACTCTTGCAGAGATCGATGTGGTGCAGGACTTTCCAGATGTCTTTCCCGATGACTTGTCTGGATTGCCACCGGATAGGAGATAGAGTTCACTATAGAGTTGCTTCCAGGCACCTCTCCTATCTCGAAGGCCCCATATCGGATGGCCCCTGCAGATTAGCCGAGTTGAGGAGCAATTGCAAGAATTGCTTGATAAGGGATTTATTCGCCCTAGCGTTCCCCTTGGGCGCGCCTGTCTTATTCGTCAAGAAGAAGGACGGGTCACTTCGGTTGTGCATCGATTATAAAAGCTAACCAGGTGACTGTGAAGAATAGGTATCCCTTACCTCGGATTGATGATCTGTTTGACCAGTTGCGGATGCATCAGTCTTTTCCAAGATTGACTTGCGATCTGGTTATCATCAGTTGAGGATTAGGAGTGAGGATGTGTCCAAGACGGCATTTAGATCCCGTTATGGACATTATGAGTTTTTGGTTCTTCCTTCGGATTGACCAACGCCCCTGCAGCGTTCATGGATCTCATGAACCGGTGTGTTTAGTCCGTATTTAGATAGCTTTGTTGTTGTGTTATTAATGACGTGTTGGTCTACTCTCCGATGAGACCACGCATCGTCAGCATTTGAGGTTAGTCTTAGAGGTTCCCGTGAGCACAAGCTGTACGCGAAGTACAGCAAGTGCGAGTTCTGGTTGCGCGAGGTTCACTTTCTCGGGCATGTTATCTCCGGCGCTGGTGTTGCAGTTGATCCAGCAAAGGTCCAGGCAGTTATGGATTGGGATTCCCAGGACCCCTTCGGAGATTCGTAGCTTTATTGGGTTAGCTGGTTATTATCGGCGATTCATTGAGGGTTTCTCATCCATCGCCGCCCCCTTGACAAAGCTGACTCGGAAAGGTGAGAAGTTCGTGTGTCTGAGGCATGGAGCGTAGCTTTCAGCTATTGAAGGCTAAGCTTACTTCTGCTCCGGTATTGGTATTGCCTAGTGGTCTAGAGGGCTTTGCCATTTATACGGATGCATCTCAGATTGGTTTAGGCTGTGTACTCATGCAGTGTGAGGCGGGTTGTAGCTTATGCTTCTCGTCAGTTGAAGGAGCATGAGAGGAACTATCCGACTCATGATTTGAGCTAGCAGCTGTGGTTCATGCACTAAAGATCTGGAGGCACTATCTTTATGGTGTCAGATTTGAAGTGTTTACCGACCACAAGAGCTTGAGGTATCTTTTCTCCCAAAGGAATTAAACCTGAGGCAGAGGAGATGGATTGAGTTCTTGAAGGACTATGACTTCGACCTTCAGTATCATCCTGGAAAGGCGAACGTCGTAGCGGATGCTCTTAGTAGAAAGAGGTCTTCGCTCCAGCAGGATTGGAAGATGTGGAGGATGCAGCGTGCTCTATGACCGAGTTAGAGCCATCGTTGTGTCAGGCTTTTGTAGCTCAGCTATCCCTTAGATCCTCAGTCTTAGATGAGGTGATTGAGCAGCAGAAAGCCGATCCTAGATTGTTAGAATTAGTGGGTAAGGCGGGCATTGCTCGTGATGAGGACGGTGTGATTAGATTTCAGCACCGTGTTTGTGTCCCTAGTGTAGTAGATGTCCGTGAGCATGTGTTAGCGGAGGCTCATAGATCGCGATTCTCTATTCATCCGGGTAACACTAAGATGTATCAAGACCTGAAGAGATCATTTTGGTGGTCCGGCATGAAGAAGGATGTTGCGGATTATGTGTCTAGATGTCTAGTATGTCAGTAGGTGAAAGCCGAGCGGCAGCGACCATCCCTTATGCAGAGGATGGATATCCCCGTATGGAAGTGGGAAGCTGTCACTATGGATTTCGTATCGGGTTTGCCTCGATCTAGAAGGGGCAATGACTCGATTGGGTAGTTGTAGATAGTTCTCGAAGACTGCTCACTTCTTGCCTATGAAGAAGAAGCAGTCAGTAGAGAGTTTAGCTAGATTGTATGTTAGCGGTATCGTTAGATTGCATGGTGTGCCGAAGTCGATCATTTCGGATCGAGATCCGAGATTCCTTCGAGATTGTGGAAGGGTCTTCAGGATGCGTTAGGTTCGGAGCTTAAGCTCAGTTCGGCGTTTCATCCCCAGACCGATGGACAGTCCGAGAGGACTATCCAGACGCTCGAGGACATTGTGAGAGCATGTGTTCTGGATTGGAAGGATGATTGGAGCGTCATTTACCTCTTGTGGAGTTCGCATACAACAACAGCTTTCATGCTAGTATTGGTATGGCTCCATTCGGGCGTTGTATGGTAGGCCCTGCAGATCTCCTTTATGTTGGGAGGAGACTGGTGATAGGCAGTTGATCGGACCGGAGTTGGTTCAGGAAACTTCGGATAAGGTTCAGCTTATCAGGAAAAGGCTTGTTGCGGCACAGGATAGGTAGAAGAGTTATGCCGACAACAGAGAAAGGATTTAGAGTTCGAGGTTGGCGATCATGTCTTCTTGAAGATATCGCCTACTCGTGGAGTCGTCAGATTTGGCAGGCATAGCAAGCTAAGCCCTAGGTTCATTGGCCCATTGAGATTCTCAGACGTTTGGGCAACGTGGCGTACGAGCTAGCTTTACCCCCAGCTTTGGCTAGCGTTCACCCGGTATTCCACGTATCTATGCTCAGGAAGTATGTCCGAGATCCATCTCATGTGATTAGTCATGAGCCAGTGGAGATCCAGCCAGATCTTTCGTATGTCGAGCAACCAGTAGCCATTCTTGACCGGAAGGTTCAGCATCTCCGGAACAAGAGTATCGCGTCGGTGAAAGTTCTATGGCGGAACTTCTCACGTGAGGAGGCTACGTGGGAGCTTGAGGATGCGATGAGAAAAAAGTATCCCCTTTTGTTTGAGTAGTGTCGTTCTAACTTCGAGGACGAAGTTTCTTTAAGGGGGAGAGGGTGTAAGGCCCTCGAATTTCCGTCGTATTTTTCGTATTTATGTGTGTATATTGTGTTGAGTATGTATGTACGTATTTACATGAATATTAAAATAGTATAAATACGTGTATATGTGTTTATATTAAACATAAATAATGTACGTATTGCATGGTGATAGTATGAATATAATACCATGTACATATTGCATGTATAGGAGCTTGGTATGCATGGTTTTCTGCATAAATTAGGGTTCTGGCCGAAGGCCAGATTGGCGTCAATCCCAGGCCGTTGAGCTAGTGTCAGCGTCCAGACATGGACGCCAACACTAACTCCGGCGTCCAGCGATATGGACGCCAATCTCTCTGACCTGCATGCGCGCAGAGCTGCTGTCTTCTGAACAAGGCATGGCAACCATTGGGGGGATGTCCCCCAACGGCTCTGAGGGTGTCCCATCACCCTAGTGAGTGGGGGAAGACCCTCTTTAGGTCTGAACCCGAATTGGCTCACCCCCACTTCTTCCCTTCACCCTTGCAAGAGGAGAGAGGTGAGAAGAAAAAACCCTAGAGCTCTGTGAGAAAAACCCCAGTTTGAACCCCTAAAATCCGACCCTTTGAAGCTGGTTTTGAGATCTTCTGCATCAAGGAGGGAGCTGAAGCAAAGGGGAAGGCTTCCCCATCATCCCCTCGGCGTGGAGATCACCCAGGAGCTCGGAGGGAGGCGTTCTTGGAGGTGCTTCTGCAACTTCTTGGGACTGCCCAAGGAGTCTTCTTCGAGCCATAGATCTCTTGGAGGATTTTTAAAGGCAAGTAACCTATCTATGGTGTCCCGTATGAGTCTAGGATGTTTCTATCATTTTTATGGAATTTATTTCGAGTCTAGACCCTCCATTTCACCCAATTTTCAGAGAGCTGGGTCTGTGTTTCTGCACAGACCTGAGTAAACGGCAAGGTCCTGGACGCCTGGGATGAGCTTGGCGTCCATCGACATGCCGCTGACCTGAGTCAGCGACCAGAGACCGCCGTCTATTTCTTCTGGACAGAACAGTGAGCTGTTCTGTCCCACTTATACATTTAATTTCGGTATGTTTATGAGATGAGGATATATGGTAATCCTATAAGCTATGTACATTGTGCGTTGTGGTGTGGATGTATGTGAGTTGTGATGGTGAATGTGGTTAATGAGTCTTGTAAGCATGTGAGCATAATTAGTAGATGATTTTGCAATCAAAGTTCATGATTAGGATTAGTTGAGTGTCTTGTTTTCAGTCCATTCATGAAGAATTGTGGGTCATGTATGATGTTCTGAATTTGGTAATCCTGTATGCTTGTGGAATTGTTAATAAGTGTGGTTTGGTAAAATGAAATCATGTAAAAATAGTTGTGGCAAAGGATTTATAGATGTATGAATTAGGATGATGCGGTATTCTAAAATCAGCATATAGAAGTAGTTTCTGTGCAAAAACAGTAAGTGGACAAATTGCAAATTGTGTAAGACCCATGTTAGCTTAAGTTGTGAATAATATGCTAATAAGGTGTTTGATTTTCTATAAATCCTACTTAGCTCAGAAAAATCTGAAAAATTGAGGGTATGATTTTGAACCCGAAAAAAGCATGTGGTTAAAATTCAGGTTATTTGGAACAGTAAATAAAAGTTATGTGTTTTTCATGTGAATTGTGAATAATTCGATATACGATAGTGATGTGATTTTATTTTTGTTTAAACCAGCATGATTGGTGTGTTTACTACATGTTGAAACTTGAAAACTCTGTAGTACCATGTTAGGAAAACAGATGTTCAGTGAGTGAAAAAGGGAATGAATGAGATGTGTTATGTGTAAAACCATGTGTAAAACGTTAAATGTGTAAAAGTGTAAACTGTGCCAATTGATACTGCTTCCGGAAGCAGTGGAGCTGTATCAGGGAAAAGTCCCCCTGAGAAAGTTCATTGTTTTAAGTGACCCTAAGGGCATTAGGGGAAATCCTGGAGGTGGACAAGTACCATGGTTAGGGTGGAGACTTGTTCTCCCGGTCTGCGCAGTCCAAGAGTCACCATTGCATTGCCTAGATGGTGCCTATGTGTTATGTGATGTGACTGTTTCCTTCTTTGGTGGTTTGGACTATGTGTCACGGCACTAAAAAATGTGTACAGAGGAATGTGTAAGTGTATGTGACCATGTGTAAATGTGTAATGACATGTGATGTGTAAGGTGTAAGTGTAACCATGTGAAGAGAAAATTGTGAAAAAAAAAAAAAAAAGTGAAAATCTAGATGTGCAATGTGTTACTGAAACCATGTGAGGCTAAATCTGAAACAAGTAAATTCAGAAAATGCATGTTATCCTTTCTTGTTTATGTGTGCAAAGTGTTTAAACCCATGATAGAGAACAAATGAATATGTGCAAGATGACGGATTGATTGTTCATATGTTATGTTCTAAGCCACATTGTAGCTTCCATGTGTAGGTTTATAGTCTTTGAACCATGTGAAATCAGCACCTAAAGCATGTTAAAAAGTTATGTATGTACTTAAGAACATGTGGAATCCATGCTAACTATGTCCCCGTTCATGTGTGTAATTGTCCATGTTGATAAATCCACGTTTGTTCTTTATAAGGTTAAAGTTCGTAGTGAATGGATTAGAGACCATGTGGTAGGTGAATGTATATTTTTGAAATCTGAAAGCATGCGTTCTGTAGAAAATTGTAGAACCGTCATGATAGGTTGAAAACCTAAATAGACTAGCATGCTAGTGTTGCAATTGTATTGCCATGTAGAAACCACTAGGACTTGTAACGTGTATATCATGTGTAGTGTTACTTGCTGAGTCCCTGGACTCACTCCTTGCTTCGGCGTACAGTTGTAGTTGGTGACACGACACCGTTGGAGGAGACGGTGGAGACGGACTCCGCGCGCGGAGACTAGTTACTTGGAGCTTCTTTGTGATCTGTATTCGTCGTATGTACTTGAACATTGTATTAGACTTATCGTGAAAGAATGTAATATTGGACATTTGTATTTCTATTTCAGCAAATTAAATCATGTGATTTTATTCCTTGTTTTGCAAATTGTAAACTGTATGTATGTTTAAGTGGATGTGAATGATTGGAGATAGTTCTCTTTTACTTTCCGCTCGCCTGTTATTTATATTCGCGTGTATCTCAGCTGTACGTATCGTTGGGTAATGTCCCACGTGATGACTCTCGCTATAATCGTACGTGGGTCGGTATGACCGTACCGGTGTAACGAGGGCCGTCACATGCTCTCACTGCTGCTGACAGCACACGGCGCCACAACTGCCTCCGCAACCCCGTCCAACACCGAGCTCCCGCAATGACGAGCCCCTAGCTGAAGGAAGTAGGGGGAGTGAGCCTCGCAAACAAGGCCCAGTAGGGATTACCATCCCTCACTGGCCAGAGCAACAGGAACTCCAAAAATAGGAAACTACATTAGAAAGCTGTAAAGCGAGGAACACCTACAGCAGGATACTACAAGCAACGGAACAAAACAATGCAACTTCATGACCACCAACCAGGTCGTGACACAGCACGACTCCTGAAGAAACCAAAGAAGTCGGGCACCAAGCGGAATAAACCCTCGGCACACCCGCCGAGACACGCAACAACCATGTGAGAACGACGTCTCACCACAAGCACAGCCACCTCAGACCTCCACAAGGTCGAGGGCCCACAAGCAAAACCACCTCGACCCTGGACACACCACAAGTTGGAAACCACACACATGGTGCCACACAGACTGGCACCCAAGAATGGGACATCGGAACCAATAGGACACCGAAGCGGAAACCACCAGAAGCACGGGCCAACAGGCCAGCAACGATGCCTACGGAAACTAGCATGACCAGGATATACCGTCGTGCAAGCTAGGGCAACAGATAACACTTGGAAACATCGTGAGGAACCGCTGTCACAAAACACAACCAAGCCCCCGCCATTGGCAGCCAAGAGGAGGACACACCATCCACTCCCTCTGCTCGCCAGCCTGGCTCCTGCCTCTAACCTCACCGAAAGAGCGAGACAAAGCCCCAGAACACCACAAGAATGCACGCACCACCGCAGCTTGCCAGCTGCGGCCCCGCACCTTGGCCCAAGCTGCGGCCCCGCCCGCTAGCACCACTACGTGGCTTCGGAACCACCACAGAGAGAGGCAGTGAGACAAAGGACTATCTTGGCAGCGTCGAGGAGAGAACTGCCTTAACGACCTCGATGTCCCCCCTAGACAAGAGAGCTCTACAAATGACTTGGCGCCGCTGTCCAAACCTCATTTTCACCTCAGCTC
>JACBKR010006800.1:0-10092 GCA_014218235.1 Colocasia esculenta
TTTCAGGAGGCTCTAAGAGGTTGGTTGGGTCTCTCTCTCGTTTGGGAGGCCAAAAGGAACCTTTTATACCCTTAGGATTTCAAAGATACCCTTTTGGGGTACAAGGGCACGCTTCCCTAGGAAGATTCTGATCGCCCTAGAAGGACACGTGGCAGCCATCAGCTCTTAGGATGAAAAGTTTCCGTAGTGTGTCGACCTGCCCTGGTGGTTGTGTCGACACACTGTCCCAAAGATAGAAAAGTCTGTTCTGGGAGAAGGGTCCCGTGTCGACCTGCTCTTGAGTGTGTCGACCTGCTGTCCCAATTCTTCAAACTGGCTGTTCTGGGAACTGGGTCTAGTGTCGACCTGCCCTGGGAGTGTGTCGACCTGGGTACCCTTGATCTCTGGAAAACTGCCACTCGTGTCGACACACTCTTGACATGTGTCGACACACTCATGATATTTTTACACAATTTCTCTTTGACTCTGTGTTGATGTGTCGACACCATTGATGGGTGTGTCGACACACTTTTGCATAAAATGTTTATCCTGAAAAAATAAACACATATATCATTAGTTAAATGATTTATCATGACTATAAATGATAAATGTGATTTGCAAAAATACTTTTTGAACATGAATTTCAGGTATGATCTTTTTGACATGCTTCAATTAAATTGCTTTAAAACACTTCTTGTCATCATCAAAATAGGAGGGAAATGATATGAATTTGCATTCAATCCAACAGACCATGGTGGTCCTTCCATCAGGGCGATTCAAGAGGATGGCTCCACCTTTTTAAGGGGAGAGTGATCCACTGTTAGCGGAGAGCTGGATGAGGGAGATCGAGAAGATCTTCCGAGCGATTAGGTGTGCTGAGGATGACAGGTCAACTTGGCCACCTATTGCTAATGGATGTGTTAGTTGCATGTGCAATTTATTTTCTTTAAGTTAGATTGTCTAGATGGTCCTTATAGAGAATGTTTTGCAGAAGAGGGCCGTGGTGGTGGGCCTCGTTACTGCTTACCCAATTTGAGGACGGTGCTGTCGAGGTTGCTTGGACGAGTTCGTGAGGCTCTTTCGGGCCAAGTTCGTTCCAGAGCATATTCAGGACAGGATGGAGCAGGAGTTCCTCACTTTGGCCAGGGCTCCATGACATACTGAGTACGAGGCCGGTTTGCAGAGTTATCAAAGTATGCACCTCATAGTGGCTGATGAGCGCAGGAAAGTGAAGAAGTTTGTGATGGGCCTTAAGCCATCACTGAGGATGAGGCTGGTAGCATTTGATCATCTTACTTTGGATGAGGCCCTTAGCACTGCATGTAGGCAAGAGGGCGAGATGGAGCAATATCTTGAGGAGAAGAAGGCGTCGCAAAAGAGATCTGCACCTCCATTCCAGCGGCAGAACAGGAAGAAGGCGCGTACCAGTCACCGCAGCGTCCTGTGGCAGCTAGCAGTCGACAGGATGTTACTCAGCGATCTCCCAGCGGCAAGAAGGAGTGTCCTCATGTGGAAGACACATGATGGCACCGAGTGCTGGAAGTTGGTGGGAAAGTGCCTCAAGTGCGGGAGCAACGAGCATCAGATTCGGGATTGCCCTAGACTTCAGCAGGGAATCCAGCGTGGAGTGCCAGCCCAACAGCGGCAGCAGCAGCAGCACCAGCTACAGCCTCGAGCCCAAGCTCGAGTGTTTGCCTTAGAATGAGAGGACGCTGAGCAGGCAAAGCATGTCACCGAAGGTATGGTTCTTTTCATGGGTGTGCACGATCGGGTTTTATTTGATACGGGTGCCACTCACTCGCTCATTTTCGAGCAGTTTGCTAGGCAGTTAGCTTTAGAGTCTAGTGTAGAGGATGAAGAGTTAGAGGTTCCATTGTCTATGCACACACCTGCAGGAACGGTATCGACTAGGAAGTGTATTCCGTCATTACCTGTGTGCATTGAGGATAGAGTCCTAGATGGGTGTTTCTTCTTGCTAAAGATGAAGGACTATGATGCTATTCTTGGACTGGATTGGCTAGAGGAGCACTATGCATTAGTAGATTGTCGTGGGAAGAAGATTGTTTTTGTATTCCTGGTGAGGATGAGTTTTCACATCCATTGCCAAGGAATTAGCGGGAAAGTTTGTCATCTCCGCCATGAAGGCGATGAGGAGGTGAGTAAGGGTTGTGACGCTTTTCTTGCCAGCGTGGTATTAGTACCAAAGGCTGACGAGTCACTTACTCTTGCGGAGATTGATGTAGTGCATGAGTTTTCAAACATTTCCCAATGATTTGTCTGTTTGCCACCGGTTAGAGAGATAGAGTTTACCATAGAGTTACTTCCAGGCACCTTTCCTATCTCGAAGGCTCCATATCGGATGGCACCTGCGGAGTTAGTTGAGTTAAGGAAGCAGTTGCATGATTTTCTGGACAAGGGATTTATTCGCCCTAGTGTATCTCTTTGGGGCGCTCCTGTATTATTTGTAAAGAAGAAGGATGGTTCACTTAGGTTGTGCATTGATTATAGGAAGCTCAACCAAGTGACAGTGAAGAACAGGTATCCCTTACCGCGGATCGATGATCTATTTGACCAGTTGCAAAATGCATCGGTCTTTTCCAACATTGATTTGTGGTCTGGCTATCATCAGTTGAGGATTAGGAGTGAGGATGTGTCAAGATGGCCTTTAGGACCCGTTACAGACATTATGAGTTTTTAGTTCTTCCTTCTGGTCTGACCAACACCCCTGCAGCATTCATGGATCTCATGAACAGGGTGTTTAGACCTTATTTAGATAGTTTTGTCGTAGTGTTTATCAATGATTGTTGGTCTATTCTCTGGATGAGGCCACACCCATCAGCATTTGAGGGTAGTGTTAGACGTTCTTTGAGAGCACAAGCTTAAGACCTGACTTCCCGGATTTCCTTTCGTTGTCTAGGATGACTGGCCACTAATGGTCCAGGCTGGGCGACGCGTTAGTGTCGCGTTGTGGGTGTCCGCTGCGATAGTCATCCTTGTCGTGACGCGTGGTGTCGCGTTCTTGTCGCGCCCAGCTTTCCCGTCGCATCTTGTTGTCGCGACCGGTCAACGGGTCGCGACTACTTTCTGTCGTGTCATTCGTCTAACGCCTGTCAGAGTGCAGGTGTGTCAGTATGGTCTTTTGTATTGTCGCGACACCCGTGGGGGGCGCGTTCTTGTCGCGATCCGTTGACCCATCGCGTTAAGGTGCTTAACGCGACGGGGCGGTCCGTCGGTCTCGGGGGCTGAAGGCTAAAAGCCTTGGTCGGCGCCCCTTCCCCCTCTCTCTCCTCTTCTTCCCTTTCCCCTCTTCTCCGGCGATGGGGGAGGCTCCTCTCCAGCGATCGAGGCATGGTGGCGCCGGTGGGCTCGTGGCGGAGCGGCAGAGCACGCGTAGAGCGAGGAGGAGGCGGCCGTGCGTCGTGAAGGCCCCTATGGGGTTCGTTCTTCGTGAGAGGTAGGGATTTCTTGTGGCCTCTCTAATCCGGTGGATTGGATCCCTCATGGTTTGTAGAATAGATTTTCAGCTTTCCCCATGCTCCCTTCCCCGTGTGTGCATGTTCATAGCTCGTGGGTGGCCTCGGGATTTAGGATCCCAGCGGTCTGCCTCTGTACTGATGCCGCAACCGCTCGGCGCGTCGTGACACCAGAGGAGGCGTCGGCCTGGTCGGGCGCGACCTTATCGCGGCACGTTTGTCCGTTGCGATAAGGCGCGTTGTCGTGGCGCGTTTTCCTGTCGCGATAGGGTTCCTGTCGCAACGTGCTGCCCCGGCGCGACAGGGCTGTCGCGGCACGTTTGCCTATCGTGACAGGGTTCCTGTCACGACGTGCTAACCCGGCGCAACAGTGTTTGCTGTGGCGGTGCCCCGCCCCGTCGCGATAGCATCGCGACGGCTTTGAGGGCCGCGACATTGTCTGTGTGTGTCTCGGGTGTTCCGTGGCCTGGTTTGTGTGTCGGCGTTGTCCCCAGGGCAGGCTTTACCCTTAGGACCTTCTGGTAAGGAACGCGGCTAGTTTCCCCCCTACGTTCATTGACCAAAGGTGACACCTTCGTGGCCGTGTCCTGGCAGTGGTGCCAGGAGGGTCGCGTCTGTCTAATAATCGATTGACTGGCAGTCAATCGATTATTAGTAGAGCGATGTGTTTCCATGTTGGCTTGTAGTGTTCTGAGGCTCCGGAATTTTCCGTGCGTGTTTGGTTGGTCGATGGCCCTCCTGGGGGTCCGTGCGTGCCTTTTTCTTGCTGGGCATGTCGTAGGTTACAAGCCAGCGGTTCGGCGCGGTTCCTGTTATGCTTGCCCCGTCTTTCACCCGGTGCTAGGCACTTGAGGGCTTGTCCGTTCAAAGGTTGTCTCCGTTTCCTGGGACCCCCATCCTCGGGAGCCTGTTGAGGGAGTAGTACTCCGAGCTACGAGCGTGCTCGAGTTGGCAGCCGACAGGGCAGACGCTGGAGCTGAGGGGAAAATGAGGTTTGGACAGCGGCGCTGAGTCGTTTGTAGAGCTCTATTGTCTGGGGCAAGACGCCGAGGTCGTTGAGGTGTTTTCTTCCCAGCGCGGCCCAGATAGTCCTTTGTCTCACTGCCTCTCTCTGCGTTGGTTTCGGAGCCACGTAGTGGTACTAGGCGTGGGGCCGCAGCTTGGCCAGGCTACGGTGTTGCGTGTGTGGTGTGTTTCTGTGGCGGCTCTGTCTCACCCTTCCGCGGGGGCAGAGGCAGTAGCTGGGCTAGCAAGCAGAGCGCATGGACTACGGGTCCCCCTCTTGGCTGCTAGCGGCGGTGGCTTGGTTGTTGTTATTGTGACGGCGTTTCCTCGCGACATTTCCATGTGTTATCCGTTGCCCTAGCTTGCACGGCGGTTATAGCCTGGCTGTGGCTAGTTTCCGTGGGCGTCGTTGGTCTGGCCTTGTGCAGACTCGTGCTTCTGGTGGTTCCCGCTTCGGTGTTCTCTCGATTCTGTGGTCCCGTTCTTCGGCGCCAGCCCGTGATGGCACCAGCGTGTGTAGCTTCCCGACCTTGCGATGTGTCCGGGGTCCAGGGTGGTTCTGCTTATGGGCCGTTGACCTTGTGGAGGTCTGAGGTGGCCGTGCTTTTGGTGAGACGTCGTTCTCACCTGGTTGTTGCGTGGTTTCGGCGAGTGTGCAGAGGGTTGCTTCCGCTGTGTGCTCGACTCCGTTGGTTTCTGCGGGAGTCGTGTGTGTGGCCCGACCTCGGTTGGTGGTCGTGGAGTCGTTCTGTTCTCTTTCGCTGCTTAGTAGTACCCTGCTGTAGTGTTCCTCACTTTACAGCTTTCTAGGGTAGTTTCCTATTTTTGGAGTTCCTGCTGCTCTGGCCGGTGAGGGACTGGTAATCCCTACTGGGCCTTGTTCGCGAGGCTCACCCCCCTACTTCCTTCAGCTAGGGCTCATCGTCGCAGGAGCTCGGTGTCCGGACGGGTTGCGGAGGCGGCTGTGGCCCGTGTGTTGTCAGCAGCATGAGAGCGAGCGTTGTGAGCTCTTGTAGCCGAGTGAGCTGAGAGTTGTGTTTGCAAGTCCTCGGGGTATGCCCCTTAAGGACTGCACCTTTCTTCTTGTACCTGTACTTTTGCTTAGGACACGTTGTACATACCTTTGTATATTGTACATATTATTATAGTTATTTAAATTAAGTACATATCTCACTAGACTATTTCTTCTAACCCTTCCGGATCTTCGATCCGTGGGTGGCGGCGCGACCCTCGGGACCCTTGGCAAGGTCCGGGAGGTCGGGTCATTACAGTGGTATCACACGAGGAGTCTACTGAGATTTGTAAAGAGTTAATAACTATAGCTGTCCCAAAGAAAGGTACTAGTGCGCTGCTGACACGGTCCGACTAGTGTTAGGCTTGTGCTTTCAATTGTTTTGCAGGTGTGCGGTTTTCGTGCAAGTTTCGTGTGCGCGCTGCAGTGGGTTGCAGTTGTTGCTGCGTTGCGTGCGTGGCGAGCATGGTCGCTCGGTGTGTTCATGCCGTGGTGGCGCGGTTGGCAGTGGTCTTTCCGTATGGAGGACGTTGCAGGCGAGTCCAGGTGCAGTGCTCCTGGTCGTCTTCGGCGCATTTGAGTGTGTGTGCATCGTGAAGCTGAGAGAGCCTATGTGTGGCGTGGCCTTCACCGTGTAGGTTTGTTGCCTGTGGAACTGGTCGAGGTGTCCTTGCCTTGTTGGTTGTTCCTTTGTTGTTGGGGTGTGTGTTGTGGTTGTTATGTGTGTGGTCTCTTGTCTGTGTGCTGTTTGAGCCGTGCTCTGCTTGGTCGGCATTGTTCCTCGAGCTAAGCAGATGTTCTGTGCCGTGTTGCATCGCTGGTTGAGCGCTGTGACACTTACCTGTGGTTGTTGTCAGCCTGGTGCTGACTGGTTGTGAGCTCTGGTGAGGTGCTCTCGGAGTCTTTCTCTGTTGGTTCTGGCTGAAGTGAGGTTTCCCCAGAACTGTGTTGTGCTCGTTTCTGGTTGTTGTGGCATTGCCCTCTAGGCTGAGGTGCATCGCTTGTTGCCCTGTGTTCTGGTGAGGTTTTCCCAGAACTGTTTGTTATTGTCCTGGTGAGGGTTTCTCTCAAGACTATTTCGCGCGTCGTTTCTGCTGTTGTCGTGCTACCTCAGAGTCTAAGGTGTGCTATTGGTTTGGCTGGTGCGTTTGGCGAGTTTTCCCAGAGCGGTGCCTTGGTGGTTCTGGTGGAGGTTCTCCCAGGACCTTGCGTTGCTTCTTCTCTTCTGCAATTTTCTTGCTGCAGTGTCCTCTCTGATTGTTTGTGTTGGTTGGTGGTCGTTGGGTTGTGCATTCTGGTGAAGGTTCTTCTCAGGATTGCCCTTTGTCGCTTCTGGTGGAGGTTCTTCCCAGGATGCTCTGTGTTTGTTTTGGGCCACTGTTGTGTTGCCCCTGTGGTTCGAAGTGTGCCGTTTGGTAGGGCGCATTCTGGTGAGGTTCTCCAAGGACGCTCTTGGCGCTTTTGGTGGAGGTTTCTCCCAAGCTGCTTCGTGTCGTTTTGTGTTGTTGCTGCTCTCTCTCTATGTAGAGATGAGCTGTCGTTGTTGCCGGTTGGACTGTCCATGTTACAGTCTGCCTAGGCGTTGTCGGTCAAGGTGTTGTGAGCTTGGTCGTGCGTCTGGTGTAATCACAGGGATTGGACTCTCCTCGACACGCAAACGTGTACTAAAACTAGTAGTGTGGAAATATGTGTGATCGCCACCTAGCAAGTCGCCTAAGAATAAAAATGAGATAATGCTGCTGACTTCACTAGGAAAGGAAAGAGAACAAAAAAAATGGACCTGGTGTCGCGGTCGCCATGGGTGCCGCGATAGACTGATGTCGCGTCAGCTTTCGTCGACGCGTCTATGGTCGCGTCACCCTTAGCCGTCGCGTTCTCTAAATGCGGGAGAATTGGAGTAGGGACCTTCTTCTCGTCCTCCAGCCGGCCGGAGAACCAGAGCTTCTCGTAGACTTTACTTGCTTGCCTGTCAATCAAGAATAAACACAAAGAAAATACCCCATTAGAACGTGTTAAGCATAGTACCTATTCTAAAGATGAAAAAAATGGGGGATCATGGTGGGAACGCACCTAGGGTAGTTTTGAACCCCTATGGGTGTGGGAAAATGTGGGTGGATAGCAAATGTGCTCTATCTAAAAATAAGATGAAAAATGCATGTAGAAATAGGAGGGAGAAAGGAGGAAGAGTATGAGCCCCATTAGGGCGACTCCCTGGCGTAGGTGTAGTTCCAAAGACGTGCAAATGCTCCAGAAGATTGTTGGGGTCGCCCTCTTCACGTTCCGTACTCCATTGATGGTGAAAAGAGTAGCTTTGTGGAGTGGAATATGAAGGAAAAATGAAGGGAATGGAGGGCTGCGAGGTTAAGTATGATCAAGAGAAAATTTCGGCAGCCCTTCGGGATTGCAAAATGAGGCTCTCCTCGTCCTTGAGGAGGGGCCTTGTTTTTATAGAGCTTGGAGTGAGAAAATGGTGATATTATCTCCTTGAAATGACTCAGAAATTAAAATAGGAGATAAAGCCTCATTAAAATCGGATATAGAGTCCTTAGGAATGCCAAGGAGAGTCCCTAGGGCCGGAATCTCGCCCCAAGGGGTGGAGATAATCCCCAGGGATAAGGATAAAGCCATGAGAGGATAAATAGGAGGTGGTTGCGGAGGCCTGCATGCGCAGCTGCTGTCGCGGCGTATCGTAGGACCGCGACATCGAGACGCGACAGAGCGGAGGGTCGCGACAGGATGCCCACGTGTATGGATATGCATGGCCTGTCGCGGCGGCCTTCACCGACGCGACTCAGAGATGAGGCGCCACGATGCGTCGCGACTATAAAATCGAGTTATCAGGAATTATCAGCTAACCACATGAAAGGATAAGAGTTATTATGCCCCAAGGACTCTCTCAAAGTGATAATGTTCGGGATTTTAAAGCATTTTAATGGTTTAATGGGCTCAAAACAAGGCTAATGATGGGCTCAAGATGAGTGACGAATTAGGGGCCCACTAAGATAACAAGAAATATGGTTCGACCCATTAGCCGAAACCGGTGTCTACAGATTGCCCCTCCTTGGCTTCTACTTTGCAGGGGAGTGAAGCGGATGTGGAGTAGAGGTGTCACGAAGTGACGGCGGAACGGAGATGACGCGGAGTGAACTGAAAAGTGGGAGCCAAGGTAAAGAGACACCCGATTTGACTAATGAGCAATAGGAATCTTCGTGAAAGCCCCGAGTCCGCTGCTCGAGCAGGATGCAAAGAAAAGCACAAGTCTGGACGAGAAGGAGAAAAGAGGATGATCAACCCCTCGATTGAGAGGTACCCTAGCCGATTGGCCTGCAGGTTTCATTTTGGAGGACATGTGTGTGCCAGGCAGGTAACTCATGACTCTGTCCTGGGAGCGGTTCGCGACCAAAATGGATCAAAGGAAAAAAGAAAATTCGGATAGATAATCCAGACAGGAAATTCTTGTCATGCCGACAGGAACAACTCACTCGGAGGCGAACCTTCCGATTCAAAGTGGAATTGGGATTTCTTATTTTGGAAATTCGGTATGATTGGGCACTCAATAAGGCTCATCAAAAGTCTACAATGAGTCAGGAAGGCTCAAAGTCCTACATGATGCATGCTGGGCTAAAATAAAAGAAATCATCAAAACGAATGCAAAGAAAAAGGAGAAAATAGAAAATATATCAAGGATAATATTGTTACGCCAGATAAGGACGGGTCAAGAGACTACCCACAACCGCAGTGCAGGCCTGAATCCATCGTCCCTGTACTTACACAACCCAACGGCCTGTCCAGCGATTAGCAATGTGCACCTAGATTATCACTATTTTTGATAAAGGGGAACTCAAATCCCAGAACACATTGAAAACCAGCCGGTCCTTGAGATAATATAGTAGCATAAGTACCATATAGTAATGCAAGGGAGAAAGGTTAGGGATACTTACCTGAACTTACCTGTGGAGCGCAGAACTCGCCATTTTTTTGGGTTTTGTTTTTTTTCTGAATTTTTTTTGGGTCCTTTTTTTGTGTAAATGAAGAAATAAACAAACACTAAACAAGCTAACAACAACAAGCATACACATCTCAATCACCCAAATGATTGAAACAAAGTACTGAAGTAATAGCCAGTTCACACATAGAGAGTCCTCTCATGGAGCCATTCAGATGAAGGAGAATATGTATGGGACTTCGGAAGGACTTGGTGGAATAATAGCTTGAAATTCAAATCATGGATGGGACTGAGGAGGAGAGAGATCGTAAAGATGATGTGAGCAAGACTCACAAAAGCAATGAAGAAATGTGGAGATCTGAGCGATCAATGCTTCGGAGCCAATGTACCTGCACACTTAGCATGCATGATTAGATCTACTCATTTTTGTTATTTTTAATTTGAAAACATTGATTTTTTTTTTTTTTTTTGAGTTTTGAAATTATTTGATTTTTTTTTATTTTTTTGGCAATATCTGATTTTTTTTTTTTTTTTGGAAATATATATATATATTTTTGGGGGATTTTTGGCAATATTTGATTTTTTGGATTTTTTACAATATTTGATTTTTTTTTATGATTTTTTTTTTTATTTTGAATAATGCCTAAAGCCGACGTTAGCCCTTCCTAAAAAGACAC
>JACBKR010006801.1:0-10012 GCA_014218235.1 Colocasia esculenta
TCTGACCCTGAATCAGTGCATGAATAAAAAATGGGTCAGAATTTATCACATCTAGTCCTACCATAAGGGATAGACTTGCTTGCTCTTTTTTCGGAATTTGAGCTTGATTATGAAGTGTGGCCTCTTCATTGTCCCAAGCAGCCGCCATAGCTTTTCTTTAAATTTCTTGTGCTGCTTCTTGGATTTTCTGGTTGACCAGTCTTCTTGAGAGGACAATATGGTCTTAGATGTCCAGGTTTTCTGCATTCATAGCAGACTAGTTCTTTTCCCATTTTCTCCTTTTGAATTCTTCTTGATCCATTTTTCTTCTTCTTGAGAATTTTTCTGAAGTTTGGATAGGACATCATCCACATCGCTGTCTTCAGAACCTGCATTTCTTGAACTAGAAAAGAAGAGGTGGAAGGAGTAGCTGCAACTTTAAGAGCATTAGTGAGTTTTTCTTGGAAGAGCTTTCAGATAGCCTCTCCATATTAGTTTCATGTGCCATGAGAGAGCCAATTATTTATCAATGAAAACTGGTTAGATCATGGGCTTCTCAATAGCTGTAACCTTAGGGGTACATGAAAAGAGTTAAGGATCTAAGTATCTTTCTAACAGTTTCCTCATGAGAAAGAGTTTTTTACTAAGAGAACTTAGACCAACTACTATACTCGAAACTATTATACATCTGAGTGATATTTTTGTTTGGAAGCATTTTAAATTGTCTAATTTGAGAGACAAGAATATCTATCCTAGTTTGTTTTACTTTATTTGTTATGTCATAAGTTATTTACAGTTTATCCCACATTTTTTGGCATATTTACATGCAGATACTCTACTAATTCTTTTTTGGATAAGCACAACATAAATTGTTATTTGCTTTAAAGTTAGAGATAATTTACTCTTATCAGCTGCTGTAATGGCAGTAGTACCTTCAGCGGGAATATAACAAAATCACACTACCTCTATTACCTACCACAGATCAAAGTCTGTGCCTCGAATGAAGCATTCCATTCTCATTTTCCAGTATTGGTAATCCTCTCCATCGAAGAGTGAGGTCTGATGACTGATTACCTTCAGCAAATCCTTGAGCTGCCATGGTCTTCTCTAAGATCATTGGATCTTCTCTAAGATCGTGGATCGTCTTGATTGATCAGAGAACCTCGCTCTGATACCACTTGTTGGCCCTTTTGGTACGGCAGCAAGTTAACCTAGAGGGGGGTGAATAGGTTTTCTCAAAATCTGAAATAGAAACTTAAACACAAAAAATTATAACTTGAAAGTTTTGGTTAGTTGAGTGTGAAGAGAATAGCAGTGCAGAAGCAATAACCATCACATAAAGGACATAAGAAATTTATCCCTGTTTCGGCCCTCCCATATGAAAGTCCTACGTCCAGTCCCCAAGCAATCTCTTGGATTTTACTAACCAAGGATACAGTCCCCCTCAAGGACAATACAACACCTAGCACCCAGCTGGTCTTCTTCTCTTTCCCGGACAAGAAGGCAGCACACTTCTTATACAGGTCAAGAAGCCAACCTTCTAGTACAAACCCCAGTGCGATTCTGCTAGACTTAAACCCCTAGCTAGGTTCTACACTGTATACAGCCCTACAGTTGGACAAAGATATTTCTTAGAAAGGAAAGAACACAGTTGAGAGTTGGAATAGATGAACACTAACTAAAGAAACTCTCAGTGAAAGACTCTCTCCCCAGATTACAATATGCACATAGAGAGAGTGAAAAGAGGAGAAGGAGCTTGAAGCTTGAGGCTTCAGATGCTTGAACACTTCTTCTTGGCTCAGGCTCTTTCTCTCTTTTCCTTTGAGTGTATGTGGCGTTGTGGTTCTTCACTGGATGTACACTCTTTGAGTGATCTTCGGGAAAGCTCGCTTTTCTTCTTCAGCCTTGCATCATCTTTATATAAGAAGCTTTGAACACATCTGTTGAAATTCTAGCCGTGCTCATCTTCTCTTTTTCTGATATTTTGTGCACTACAAGAAAAGCGATATTTCCGATGGACATTATCCGTCGAAAATCAGTCGGAAAGGGTGCCTTTCGACAACTTTCCGTTGAAACGGTCGTCGGAAGACGTCCGTTGGAAATTTTTGGTCAGAAATTACCAACAGAAACCGAATCGTCGGAAATTTCGAAAGAATATTCCGTCGGAAAATTCGTCGGTAACTTCCGACGAAAATTGGTCAAAAAATGTTGTCGAAAAATTGGTCATGGTGTTTAAAATTTTGTCAGAAAATTGGTCAGTGTATTCCGACCGTAGACCGTCAGAAAATCTGTCGGAACACCGTCGGCAAAGTCCGACGGAAATTTCCGTCAGAAATTATACCGTCAAAACTTCCGACAGAAATGATTACGGATAGTTTTCCGTCGGCCAACTATAATTTCCGACGGATCATATCCGTCGAAAAACCCGTCGAAAATTGTAATATAATTTTTAAATTACAAAAATTACACAATGAAAATACAAACCTGTAAAAATATTCATGCATTCCACAATAACAGGTACTCACAATGAAACATAAAATCATAAAACATAACAAATATAAATCATACATAATAATAAATGCTAAAATCAAGATAGGTATACTGGATTGTCTGCCGTCCCTGCCTCATGATCGTCAGGTGCCAGGGATCCTATATTAAAAAAAATAATATGAAAAACATGAATAAAAATTAATATACAAACATTATTTTTAAAATTAAATTTAAAACATGTGATTATTCCTCAAGTTTAATTAGAAAATATTTTGATCCTTTAGACTTGTGTATTTTTTTTATATTAGTCATTTGAACGCCCAACCTAAATCAGGAATCCAATTTGGATTCCGTCAGGTCGCACACATCAATTTCACCCCCCGGTCGTGTCGGAGAGAACGACACGTCGATCTGATCCCATTTTGGGATTTGGACTCCCGGGTTGCGTGTTGTAATCCTTTAGACTTTGGTTTTTTTTAGATTATCATTTAAACGCCCAACCCAAACCGGGAATCTAATTCAGATTCTGTCAGTTCGCATACGTCAATTTCACCCACCCGGTCCATGTCGAGTGAACGGCACGTCGATCGGATCCCATTTTGGGATTTTTGGACTCCCGGGTTGCATGTTTTGATCCTTTAGGACTTGTTTTTTTAAATTAGTCATTTGAACGCCCAACCCATCCGAGAATCCAATTCAGATTCCGTCAATTCACACACGTCAATTCACCGACCCGGTCATGTCGGAGTGAACGACACCTCGATCGGATCCCATTTTGGGATTTTGACCCCCGGGTTGCGTGTTTGATCCTTTAGACTTGGATTTTTTTTAGATTAGTCATTTGAACTCCCAAACCAAACCGGGAATCTAATTCAGATTCTGTCATTCGCACACGTCAATTTCACCCACCCAGTCGTGTCGGAGCAAACGGCACGTCGATCGGATCCCATTTGGGATTTTGGACCCCCCGGTTGCGTGTTTGAATCCTTAGACTTAGATTGTTTTTAGATTAGTCATTTGAACGCCCACCCAATCCGAGAATCCATTTGGATTCCGTCAGTTCGCACATGTCACATTTCACCTACCCGGTCATGTCGGAGCGAACGACACTCGATCGGATACCATTTTGACCTTCTTTATGTGTTCTTAATTTATATTTCTTTTTTTTTTCCTTTTGACCTTCTTTAGTGGTTTCTTTCATTCAAACTATATGAAATTAATATAATATTGACCTGATGGGCTGGCTGTGAGGGGCGTACTCCCTGCATGGCTGAGATCAACTGTTCGACCATACGCCAAATTGCGTCTGTAGCTCTTCCCGAATGAGGGTTCTCATCTCCTCTACACCACTGCCGGGCAACGCAGCAGATGAACTCGCGTATGCCGGAGGAGCAACCAACTCGCATATGAGGACAACATTGGAGTAGTATCCAGGCTGTCCCCAAAGCCGTACCTCGACCCTTCCTCGGCCCTCCCGCTGCGTCGACCCAAGCCTCCGGATCAAAGTCTGGCTGGGAGTGCCCTCTGCATAGCGATCCGCCATCGTCCTGTCATAGGTCTCCTGCAGAACAAATTAAAACTAAATTATTGAAATCAAATTATTTTAATATCTTATTGAATTCAAAATTTATATTTTGACTTACAACAATCGTGCGAGCACTCTCGCTGACATAGTCATCCGTCCCCTTCGCTTATGAGTCCGATCAAATAACTCGTGAAAGTAGGGGCACGCTCGAGCTCGTGACCCTTACAATTCAACAAAATTAGTTAGTTTCACAATAATAATTAATGTATTAAGCATTGAACAATAGATGCTTACCAATTTTTTGCTATGGTCGCATAAGATACGACCCACTAGTATGCACATTCTTCTCCGGATGAGTTGATCGGTTGATTTTGCCGCCTGTGACCGCTCCTACCATGGTCCAGTAGCCCCCGATGACAAAGGGACTCCCAATAGTCCCTCCTCAGCCAAACAAGGCCGTAATCTGCCAATCCATAGGATCCCGACTGCCTGTGGTCTTCATTGCCTTGCCCGGGCCTCATACATCGACTTTCTTAAATTAGTCTGGGCAGTAGACTCCCAGACGGCTCGAGCTCGAGGAGATCCTCGGGTCTTATAAATGCGTACCTCCGCTGTAAAGAAATAAAATTACTCAACTTTGTGCACTAACAAAGATAGTAATTAAAGAAATGACTTCAAATCAGTAAAAATTAATAATACCATGAACATGTCAAATAATAAATCCTAGACGGGCATCGGGAACTCTCTCCATGCGTCCACTGGTCCTGGAATGTGTACGTGGACCAGCGTCGTAATATAGCGGGAAGCAGAACAGGGATCTATCTTCCCCCTGCAATTGCACATTAATTTTGTACATGAACTGTATAACATAAATAACAAATACAGTAGTTTGAAGTGATCAAGTTTACCCTAAAATCCAACATGGCTACTATCCAGGTAGCTGAGGCCCCTCCTCATCGGTGCTGGATGCTGGCTCTCCACCTCTGTTAAAACAATTAAGTACACTATTGTTGTATAAATTGGAAGACAAGAAACGTACTAATCTATGGAAACATACATGTACCTGGTGGTGAGGAAGAAGGGAAAAGGTGGCGCTACTAGCGTGGTCAGGGAGGCGGTCCCTGCAAATTTATATACATTAGAAAATATGAATTTAATATGAACAATAATATAGAGTTTTGTGTTTACATATACATATACCTGTCGTCGGGACACCGGCGTGGAGGGGAGGCAGTCCCTAAAAATTGTATGTACGTTAGAAAATATATTTAATATGAACAATAATATATAAGTTTTGTGTTTACATATACATATACCTGTCGCCGGGAAGACCGTCATGGACGGGGAGGCAGTCCCTGCAAATTTGCATGTATTTAGAAAATATGAATTTAATATGAATATAAGTATATAGAGTTTTGTGTTTACATATACATATACCTGTCGCTGGACGACCGGTGTGGACGGGGAGGCAGTCCCTGCAAAATGTATGTACGTTAGAAAATATGAATTTAATATGAATAATAATATATAGAGTTTTGTGTTTACATATACATATACCTGTCGTGGACGGGAGGCGGACCCTCGGCCTACAGAGGTGGAAACCCTCCGACTCCGTCCTCCACGTACCATATCTCTATTGAGATAAATAAAGATATAACATGTCATCAGCACTCAAATTGAAGTAGCTATTGAATAACATATAATTAGCAACAACACTCAGTTCTGCACAAATTTTATAATATTATCTATATCATCATCAGATGTTGAAGATATGTTTTAATTCTTCGTCATCCTCCTCAAATTCGTCCATCATCATGGGACTCTTCCTCCTCATCAGACTCCACCTCCCCTCAAGGGCATTTGGGTCACTTCTTCCTGTTCGTTATCCTTATATAAGCAAATTGGTTCATTTCAATCATCAACACGAACTCCACCTCTCGTGCGTCACTCCGATTTGATTGGAAAAATTTGTCATTAACACCTTCGAGCTCATCATCAGCCGGACAAGCTCATACTCAGAGAATAGCCTTGATTTCACTCTACATGCAGCCCACCAATCTCTCAATTTGAGGGATGAATAATTTGAATAATAAACTTGTTGGGCTTGTGCCGCCAGAATGAATGGCTCATACATACTCAACTTGGACTTATGCTTGACATCGACAATCCCATATGTTGTGTCATTACGAATAGAGGTCGGATCAAACCAATGACACTTGAAGAGAAATACATTGTTGTCTTGTCCCAAAAATTGCAGTTCAATGACTTCTTCGAGAATGCCATAATAGTCTATTTCATTTTCATTGTAGGCACTTCCCTTCACACATATGTCGCTGTTCATCGTAGATTATTCCGTCCATAATCTCTCGTGTGAAATCGGTATCCATTCACAATGTAGCCTGGATAGACACGTACAATCTTCGAGGGCCCATAACTGATCTCTTGTACTCTTGAATCAGTAATAAACCTTGTTCAACCTATATTAAAAAAAAGGGACAGACAATGACAAATTACAACAACTAAGTATGCATAGAGCATAACACTTATGCTTCAAAATATTTAGACACTTACTCGAGATCTTAACCAAGTAGGAAAGACTTCTCCGGTTCCTTTTCAACCTGCACGTCAGTCAGACGTGGATTCCGTTGCAGTATGACCGAGTCAAACTCTCTGCAATGTAATGTCACACAACCTCTAAGTTCTGCAGTATTGCTCGCAAATGATGTACATCATTAGTGTTGAGAGCTTACTCAATGTAGGGGTCTAGTTCTGCGCAATTCATGAATATGTAGATCTCCGCAGCTACCACTCTCTTATCTTCGAGTGCGCGAGTAGAAGAATATCCGAACGCTCGTCTGGGACACTTGAATACAGAGAGTCGGTCAGACACATTAGAATCTCCACCATCATCATTACGTGGAGGTTGAGTGCGTCGGGTTCGTATTTCCATGTCAAAGTACATCGAACAAAAGTTCGATATCTCTTCAATAAGGTACGCCTGGGTAATGGAGCCCTCAACTTGTGCTTTGTTACGGACTTTCATCTTAAGATCGTGCATGCACCTACGACAATATTCAAATGAATACATATGAAATAAAAAGATCGTCGTAATGTGAATAAATTGAGACATAGGAATACCTCTCAAACGATACATCCATCAAATTGTACTGGTCCTCCGACCCTAGCCTCATATGGCAAATGGATGATCAGTGCTCCATTGAATCAAAGAATGCTGGAGGAAATATCTTCTCTAATTTAAGACTGTCTGTATTATATTTTGCTCCATATTTTGCAAGTCATGAAGTCTGAGTTCTGATGCACATAAAATCCTGAAGAATTGACTCAACTCAGTCATTGCTCCCCATATTTGCTTCGGCAACAACTCACGAAAAGCAATTGGTATCAGTCTTTGCATGAAAACATGGCAGTCATGACTCTTCATTCCGTATATTTTCCCCTCGTTGACATTTACACAACGGCAATATTCGAGACATATCCATCGGAAATCTCAATTGCTTCAACCATTGCAACACTTCCTTAATTTGTCTGGCCCCAAGCACATATGAAGCTTTAGGTTGCACCACTTTTCCACTAACATGCTGCAGCTCTAGTTCTGGACGTCTACAAAGTACTTTAAATCCATTCGTGCCTTGACGTTATCCTTCGTTTTGCCTTTGACGTTCATAATTGTGTTGAACACATTATCAAAACATTCTTCTCTATATGCATGACGTCTAGGTTATGTCGTATCAAAGTGTTGACCAATAAGGCAATTCCCAAAAGATACTTTGCTTCACCAATTGTGATCCTTCCCAAGCCGAGGATTTGTCGAGTACTACCAGCCTAGTTGTGATACAGTCGGTAAGTTCTGGACCCGCCTCGCCATGTTTCCACCAGACACCCGTTCCATATCTACCTCATCCATCACAATTGTATTTTTCATAAAAGAATCTTTTGCTTTCGGAAATGATGGTCACTCGGTAGAAACCGACGATGACAATCGAACCAACATGATTTTCCCCCAGATTTCAACACGAATGATTTAGAATCCTCCATGCAATAAGGACATGCCATCCCATGTGTGCTCCGGCCAGATAACATGTCGTACGCTGGAAAGTCACTTATTGTCCACATTAATGCACCTTCAAATTGAAATTCTATTTCTGGATGCATCATAAGAGAGAACCCCATTTGACCATAACAATTTCAGCTCATCAATCAACGGTCTGAGATATATGTCTATATTTTTTTCCTGGACTTTTTGGACCTGGAATCAGCAATGAAAGGAACAGATTCTCACGCTTCATGCACATGCCTGGCGGAAGGTTTACGGTGTTAGGAATACTGGCCAACATGAGTAAGATGCCACCGAGCCTCCGAATGGATTGAAACCGTCTGTGCATAAACCCAGCCACACGTTGTGTGGATCCCTTGAGAAGTAAGATGAGTACGGCTAAAATGAGCCCAAGCTTCACCATCGCAGGATGACTGATTTCACCATCATCACGACGACTCTTTCCGCATGCCAAGTCATATGTCCAGCTGTCTTCGGGGACATGACAATCGCTGCAATCTGGGTGTGATCAGAAAGTACCGCAATGACTTATATGGAACATCCTTCTGCTTTGACTTGTCTCCTCTCTTAGGCTTGAATCTATCATGCTTACAAATACAACATGATGTCTTATCTGCATCATCTTTGTAGTACAGCATACAGTGATTCGGACATGCATCAATTTTCATAAAACCAAGCCCCAGATCATTCACCATCTTCTTCGCACGGTAAAAATCATCAGGCAACCTCTCTGATTGAGGAAGCATACTCTTGACGAGTAAGAGAAGCCGATCAAAATAACTCTCGCTCATATGAAATTCAGACTTCAAATTCAGTAGTTGCGACACTGCAGACAACCGTGTATGCTTCTCACAACCATCCCTAATGGCTCATCAGCATCTCAAAGTAACTGATAAAATCTCTGAGCTGTATCATTCGGCACTTCTTCATTGTTTGGTCATCATGAATATTGAACTCCAGACCAGCACATCGACAACCATGTCTACGTACGTACTTGTGGAGGCAAAGTTGGCTGGTTCGACGACTGAATATTCAACTCACCATGAGACGACCATAACTCATAATGGGCAACAAATCCTCTTATACAAATGATGCTGCACATCCCATGTAGATATCCACTTTCTGTTCTTACAAGCCAACACGGACATCGGATGTTACCCATCGGATCAACTGCTACTGATGAATTACTCAATGCAAACTGAATGAAACTGTCAACTCCGTCTTTAAACTCCTCTGTCACAACTCCATTAACTATTCCACGACATCCATGACCGATTGTCATAAGACATTTTTCCTACACAGATTAAATGTCATGTCACGAGTTAAATCCAACACACCCTCACATCGTTCGAGTAAGTCAAATGAATAGGTAGGACATATATTATATTATCACTTTTTACCCATCTGTGAATATTTGATCGCACTCATATGACCATTTACTATGTGTTTGTATTATTTGCTGAAAATTCGGCAGCATCTCCCCACACCTCTCCGATATACCAAAATATTTATTGATTAGATATTTTCTTAACACTTACTAATAAGTGGTTAAGAAATATTCTAAATCATAAAGGTATATCAGAGAGGAGTGAGTAGAAGCACCCAAAATTTTCAACAAATAATACAAACACATAGTAAATGACCACCTAACTGCGACCAAACATTCACAGACTATCCAAAACGGACAATTCAAGACTTTGAGTTAGATATACACGTTCTCATCATTGAAAATAAGACTCGTGCACATCAATCCCAAAGTCTTGAATGGAAAGGTTCATTGACACAGGCTTAACACACTCTCGTGAGGTGTTGCAGTGATAAATTGCTATACATGCATAGATCAAATTTAAAACCCCACATAAATATGAAGGAATATGAAACAAAATATGTCATGTGAACAAGTGCAATATTAAACAATTCACACATACAGGTAAATGAATTAC
>JACBKR010006802.1:0-10044 GCA_014218235.1 Colocasia esculenta
TGGCCGGGGTGGCGAGATCCGTCCCAGGTTGGATGGAGAGATGAGGCGGGCACAGACCAACGGCCTCGGACGTCCGACATGATGGGGGCGGTCGCTGACACGTCCAAGACGCTTGCACTGCGTGGCCCGACCGGACTGGAGGAGCCGGCGGTGGGGTGCAGGAGAGGTTCGCAACCGGCTGGAAATCGAGGGCAGGGCGGTTGTGGGGTCGTCGTTCCAAGGTGGGGTTTGCAGAGGAGGCCGGACTGGGTCTGCCGCGGCACTGTAACGGTGGGCCAGTCACTGTTTGACCTGGCTCAACCGGGTCCAACCGAAAGGCGGTGCGCCCCTCCTCTTCTTAAAGCCTCAGGCGCTGCCGTCCCCAACCCTCGCGTTGGGGGAGAAGCAAGAAGGAGAGCAAGGTCGTCGCGGCGGAGGACCTGGATGGCGACGGCGCTAGAGTCGCGCAGGGGGGGGGGGGGGGGGGGGGGTGTAACCGCTGCAGCTCTGGCGCCGCTGGGAACGGCGCGGCGGAGGGTGAGGTGGCCGGCCCGGACGCGCGGCGATGGCGCTGGGGTCGAGCCGCGGCGCTGGCCGGCCGCGACCCTAGCGGCGAAGGAGCTGGCTGGCTCCGGCAGAGGGGAGCTCGGTTCGCGAGCAAGGGCGCCCGGAGCGCTGGCGCCGCTGAGCTGAGGCCGCGCGACGACGGTGCAGAGTGGCCCGAGCCGGTGCAGAGGGAGCCTCGCGGGTGCACTGGGGCGCGGGGTTCCGGAAGCTGGGAGACGGAGCAGAGGGAAGCAGGGAAGGGGGAGGATCAGAGGTGCTCTGATACCAGTTGATGCGGTACAGACCGGAGGGGAGAGGAGAGAGAGACACGGAGAGAAGGGAGTTGGGAGGGGTTTCAGCAGGGTTTTGGGGAGGGAAGGTTTAGCAGGGTTTTGGGAACGGGAAATGGGGTTCGGGGAAGAAGAAGAAGAGATGAATGGGGAGGGTGAGAACAGCAGTTAGAAGAGAGGGGGGGAAGAAGAAGGACGCAAGAGGAGGAGGGGGAGGGGATCTCGGAGGAGAGGACGCACAAGGCACACAGTTCCATGCGGCCAGAAAATTCTTTCTTTTCTTCTTCTATTCCATTCTATTCTCCTCACTTCCAAAAGAGTGTTTACAAACAGATATATAGGGTAGAAACCCTACTAACCCATCCATGAGACCAAAATACTCCAAAAAATGACAAAATGACAACCTTGTCCTAATTCCACAAATAAGCTCCATTACCAGAAATTAGACATTTAAGTCTACTTAACTAAATCAAACTCTACTGAAAAAATAAAAATTACATAATAAAATGAAATTGACGTCAATATGTCGCCGGTCGTCTGCAATCTCGAGTCTCGTTCCACGTTCTACACGAGTCACGGTCCCCGTCTGTCTCCTCTGAGAATCCAGTGTATAGAATAATTTAAGCTCTTCTTTTATTCTGATTAACATATGTCTGTTCAAGCAAACTGGGCATTTTCATCATGTAATCTAGTAAGAAGTAAACAGTTCCTAGGATCACACAGCATTGGAAATGTTCAACCTCCATTGATTTTCCTGATATGAATTTCAGGAAGACAGACTGCGTTCCAACTTCAGTTGGAATGGTAAGATTCCCTTACTTTAAACTTTCATGGTAGTGTTTCATTGATTTCCTTTCTATAAAATTGATTTAAGTAGTCATTATTGTTTTGCTTTGTACTTCCTCATTTTATATACAGGTGTTATACATGTTTTATCTTGCTCATAGTATAACTATTTTCAAGTAACTGATTTTATCTTGCTATAGTATGCATGCCTTCTGACTCCTACAATGTCACATTCATTTATAATGTATGTTTGCTTTTGATGGGTGTCATGACCAGGAATATCAGACACAGTTTTTTAAATCAGAGTTAATTCTTATGATAATAAAGTAATTAGAAGAACTCTAATTTTCAAGCCTCAAACAATAAATAATTTTAACAAAAAGTCTATAAATTAGATATCTTCTATTGTTACCCCTGCCCATAATAACTTTATGAAGCTACACTTCTTGAATTATTAGTTTTCTTATCTATGTAATGTTAACCAATGCAGAATGGATCTAGTTTTTACAACCCCATGACAGCAGGCAGTGACATGGGAAAGTTCGGTTGCTACTGATAATTGGCTAGGATGATTAATATGTTGAGGCGGTGTGAAACAGTCTAGATTCAGCTTGTATGATAAGGGATAGACTAAATTAAGAACAAAAAATCTGAAACCCAGAATATACAAACTATATGTATTAGGAACATAAACACATTAAAACATATAGATATTAAATGGTAGGAATTATCAATCATTAAGACACAACCATAATGAATAGTCAAAAAACAAATAATTCTGAAAACTTAGAAATTTGCTTAAAAAAAAAGGAAATGATCTTGTTAAAGCAATGATACATCAAACTGATAGGGATTAGCAAATGTACCTTTGTCCACACACTGCCGAAGCAAGATCCAACCGTCCCCCCTTTGACTTTTAAATTTCAATGCAACAGAACACTCTAAAAACAGATAGAGAGAAAAAATATAATTTTAGGAACATAAGCATAAAAAACAAATTACATGCACATCAGAAATTTATATTACTTCACTTGATAACTTTAGTAAAAGTGTTTCCAACGGAAGATAAAACCCAATGGATAATGTGCTTAAAATTAAGTTCTGTAAGCAGCCTAAGAGGATATGTGTGCCTCTATTGACGTTAATATGTCTTGTTGTTGTTATCTTTTCTCCTTAAAATGTCCTGCTTCTGTGTAGCAGGCTCACATTTGGGTTGTGTTTGTGCACTAATGGTCTTGCACTGTGCTTTCCCATATTATTTTTTGCTTCTGTGATGATATGTATCCTCCCATTTTCCACCATTACAGTAGATTAGTTCATTTATCACTTGTTCAATTAGGTTCAATTTCTTATCACATTTTTCAATGGTGGGGACATGAAGTAGATGATCTAGAAAGGACTTGTTGGAAAAAGGTAAGATACTTTCCCTGTACAATGATAATTAGAAAATAAGTATTCAGGGAAGACTAATTTAAAAATAATTAGAACATTTAGAATATTTCAATGGAAAGCCCGGTAATATAATACAATTCAAAATCCGTGCTTTAAAAACTCATGACATAAAAAAAAAAATCAAAGGGACTGAAACAAATGATTTGCCCCCATTTAAAAAGCCTCAAATGAAGTAATAGCATGTTTAACATGCACATTAAACTATCAGGTGACATGAGAAAAAAGAATAAAACAAAATTTCATTTAAACAAAACCAAAATGAATAGTAAGAAAGCAAATATATCAAATGAATTTTTATGAACAGCAGCAAGGGAAGAGCGTTGGATACCTGGAGAACTGGTTTGCAGAGAAAAGTGGGAAGAAGAGCCCAGAAAGCAGAACCAAGAGGAGATTATTATAAACTAAGGTAAGCAATGATACAGAGGAGATTGGAGAGAAGCTGTTTGGTGCCTCTACATCGCGTTGATGACATCTACCTAATGTGATCGACTTCCCGGTGAAACTGGATCATATCATAGATGAGGAGATTTTTGTTGAGTTAGAGATTTTCACTTGTAGACAATATTGTCTTGTCTGTTAATATAAAGACAACTATGAAGATGCACGACTTATATAATGATTATCTCAATTTCTACTTGCCATATGGGGTTTTTAGTCTCTAATAGCCGGATATTACATATATATTATTTCTATGACATCTGAAGCATCTGAGTTGGGCCCTTTGGATTGTCAGCATCATTGTGGTCTGGCAGAGGAGATTTTTTCTTCCTATATTGCTGAGGTTGACGTGCTCGTAATTTGATTCAGACCGGAGAAGAAAATCATGTTACTCTATATTGGGATGCTAATTTCCAGTAGGAAATCTCAGTTACTTTGGTTTCAAAATGTTTCAGCCATTTGAGATATGGCAGTTGAGATATGGAGAGGCAGAAGAAGACCGTGTTACTCTATATTGGGATGCAAACATGAGGAGAGGCAGGGAGAGAAATTTTGCAGATATTGGGATGCAAACATGAGGAGAGGCAAGGAGAGAAATTATGCAGATAGGGTACTAAATAGATAAGTTCAGAGGCCTCCTTTGATATGGAATGTAGATTATTGCTCCTAATATGCAATGATCATTCTAAAAGTAGCTAAAAACCTGAAATCCAAAGAAATTAGAGTTGAATTCTCTTTCACTGAAAAATCCACTCAAAATCAGACATAATTACATGCATCAAAACAGATTGGATCCATGCCAATAGATGGAAAACAAATATACTTAGGCTATGGTAAATAAAGACAGCTCATAGGTTCATCATGGAATACACTGATGAAGAGAGCTGTGTTTTAACGGGTACAAAAATATAATGATTGAGCACTCAAAAATATGTTCATCAACATATTTACTTTTATATCAGATTCAGATAAGCCCAAATAAAAAATGGTCAAACATCATGTTAATATCAAAATAGAGTGCATTTTAGAACCTAAGTCAAAAATTTGATTCAAAGATCGGTTATTTCTATTAATGTGCATATATTAATTGGAAAATAGTCAATGATTTTATCATGCAAATAGATTATTAATTCCTCTTGTGTTCAAACTGTACAGGGTTTATACAAATTAATGCTTAACTGGGAAAGGGAACTTACTCACAGTAATACGTTCCGCTTAAAGTATTCTGACTCGATAATGGAATAGAACTCTATAAGCTCCAGAGCAACTGTCTGGAAGAAAGAAAATAGACCGATTTGACAAAGATAAAAAAATATGAAGTTTGTGTGAACAGAGATTGTGTATGAACAGCGGTTAAAGAAGAAACAAATGACACAACGTGAAACCTTTATGATAATTGCATAAATGAGTAAGTTGTGTGTGAACAGAGAGTTTGTGACATTTTTGGTATGAAATCCTTCTCTATCCCCTTCCCTGAATGCATGATGCATGACTTTGGCTATGCTTTATGGTATCATGGGAAACCATGCTGCTGGGTGCTAGGAATATCGTTCATGTATGTTCTTTAGTTGTTTATCATTTTGTTTTGCTTGCCTTTATGTTTGAAGTTTCTACAATTCAGTTCATAAATCTCCTTTTCTTTACTTTTTCAATATAACCCCTAAATTAAAACGGTGTTCTAGACAGCTCACATTCAAAATGACATCAATTTTTAGACTATCCCTCCTCCTAAGGAAAAGAATAATAAAACCTTATACTATGAAACAACACCCTTCATCTCTCTCTATAAACTAATTCCATTATACCTCAGATTCATAATTCAAGTAAATATAATTCAAAGAATTTTCAATGATGGTTTCCGCAAAAGGAGCAGGCTAACTATTAGTGTAGAACATAGAGACATTGTAATTCCATAAAAGTATATAACAACAGCTACTACTTGTCTGTTGCACTGGTTTTTCTATGTGCTGAAATCTTCATTAGTTATTAAGGCTTCTTGTATCGTAAAGCATAAAACAAAACATGCAATGATTAACAATATGAATGTATGAGAGATAGACAATTTGAAAGCACTCTAGTATCATCCAGGTTCTAAAGAGAAGAACTGGCAATTATAATTGGCATGCTTACTGGCCACCCTAAATTCAAATTTTCAAACATACAAAAAAGACTCATATCCAAGACATATCCAACAGACAACTAAAAATCCTAACACAAAAAAACTGGATAATGCACAGCACACTCTCTTCTTTACCTTGTCTAAGATTTTAGAGCATCATTCTATACAACCCTTACGTACCCAGATTTTGTTCAATAAATAATTTATAGCACCATATGTTTATCAGATTTTATATCAGATAGTTCATTCCTAAGAGAAGAAGAGGATCTAAGGGACCAAAATAAGGTAAGCTTATTATTTTTCCCTAATCCAGTGATGGTGGCATTTTTAGTAAGTTTAAAAAATATGTGTCTTGATACTTACATCACCATGAGCTGAAAAATATGTAGAAGCCCATAGTTATGACAGTGTGGGTAGAATTCTTCTACTGGAACTTGTACAGGCTCCAATCAAATATATGGCCTAGTTAAATTTTTAATGTTTTGGTGTAAAAGGAACTGACAGTCGCCCAAGATATATGGTTATATAAAGTGCTATATTCAATCGCCCAAGATATATGTTTTCATATTCCTAATGCATCTCACATCATCCACTGAAGATAACTTGACAGTGCCATGGATGTGTAGGGTTCTATACAAACTATAGCAAAACAAAGCAAACTATATTATATATATATATATATATATAGATCTATCAACCAAATTAGTGAACAAATGACCACAAATCATAATCTTAAAACTCATAACATTAAAAAAAAAACAAATGGGCAGAACTAATTAATTGCCCCTTTTTAAAAAGCCTCAAACGATTACCCTAAACCAATGGGCAGAACCTATGGGGTCTAAAAGTAATAGCATGTTTAACATGCACATTAAACTATCAGTTGACAGGAAACATATTGTACTACTTTAATATGTTAATATGACATGAAACAAATGATTAAAGTGTTCACACAGAGCTTATACAATAGAAGGCGTAGAAATTATCTATAGAAGCTGAAATTTCATACTTTTGGTATATATAAATTAAGAACAAAAATGACTGACTTACTCTGTTGCGTAAGAGATTTTCACTTATAGAGATTTTCATTAGCTGGGAATTAGCATATATCTTACTTACTCTTCTGCAATTAATGTTCTTCAATTAGATGCATTGCTATGTAAGCCTTGATTATTTTTACCAAAAGTTACACTTTGTTGGGCTTCTGCTATCCACTTGGGTCTATCATTTTACGGTGGACACAATTTCTACTTGGTCCTTAGCTGAATATTTGTTCTATCTATGCTACAATGATGGCTAATCAGTTTAATGGCAATCCTATGCTTGGTTCCTGATGCCCTTTATAAGTTCCAAAAGTGCTTATCAATTTCATGTTGTAATAATATACAACTGGGATGTAGGTCAGTGTGTGTGTGTTCTTGTGGGTGGGTCGTTAGTTAATAATGGGTGAAACATGCCAAGCAGGCATTTGCTGCACTCAATATTCTTTCCTTGTCTAAATCAAGAACCTCTTCCACTGTCTGGTTTTAAGATTTCTCCTGGTCATGACAACAGAAGCATCGGACACAAAATGTTCAACTGATTTTAGATATTGCATAACCCAATAGATTTCCTCATTCATGAGTAATCTGAGATTTGCTTGTCCAAAGCACCAAAAGAATCTCCCACTCTATGTAAAATGGTGGAGGTTATTCTTGAATATCCTTGCCATTTCCAAAATTTGGAATTTGCTGTCTAGTTTTTTTCTTCATAAAATACATGCTACTCTTCGCTACATGAAAAAAGATGACTAAATGAAAGAAAAAGTAAAATTCTGCATGTAGCACTCCTGAAAATCTATCTGACCTGAAATAGAGGCAAATATAAACACAATTGAGGAGTTAAGTAACAAACCAAAATGGTGCATACCATTTCCAAATGCAAAGCATTTAAGGTCACCTTGGCTTCATTTGGTAGAAAGAATACTGAGTGGAAGGCCACAAATACATTTACAAAGAGAACACAACACATACCCAGTGTCTGGTCCTTTCAACTGGTGGGAACTTGACTGTAGAACATCTACGTCTTCCTTCCACTTATTCTTTTATTTTCTTTTACTGGGCAGAATGTCACCTTTAAAAGGCTCAAGGTTGCCTGGACAAATCAACTACAATTGTTAAAGGGAAAATCTGCTGAAAATAAAAAGGGAGTTGCATTTTAGAATCAATATTAAAAAATTGATTCAAAGATCTGTTATTTCTGTAACATGCATAGATTTAAAAGAAAACACTCAATGATTTTATCATGCAAATGGATTAATACCAAATTTCAAACTGTATAGGGTTTATACAAATTCATGTTTAAACATGGACACTGGAACCTAATCACAACAATGTGTTAGGCTTACAGTATTCTAACTCGATAATGGAATAGAAACTCTATAAGCTCCAGAGCACCTGCCTGGAAGAAAGAAAATCGACCGATCAGAGAAAGACAGAAAAATATGAAGCAAAATTTCAAAAAAAAAAAAAGCTCAGTTGCTCAAGATACTAATAAAATCATGTTCTACGCAGAGGTCCTTGTTGCCCATCAGGGTCCTTGTTGCTGGCCATGGCGATGTATGACCTCGCCACCACATGCAGAGCACCACGCCTGAATGAGGCGGCCAAGTGTGTGGACCGGTTAAAAATGGGCATCGCTAGTGAGGAGGCGGTGAAAGAGCAGCGGCTGATCCTGGGAGGATGGTGACGACGGGGCGTGGAGGGTGATGATGGACAATAGAGCGGCGCCAAGGGTTAGGTTTTTTGTACGTGGAGGTGGAGCAGGATGCGGAGGGTTGCGGCGCCACAGTGAGGTGGTTGAAGATGGCGCGAGCACAGCAACTCCTAACACGGACATGTGCGAGCGTCACTGGAGGGGCCTTGCTCACAAACGCAGACGTGCAGACGCTGATGGGGTGCTGACCCGCGCACGGGAGGCCGGGGTCGCGCGGGCAGCCGAGCGTGACCGGGGCTGAGACGCGGGGGATGGGCGCGGCCGGCATGGTCGATCCGTGGTGCTGGCGGGTCGCGCCTTGCCCGCTCGCGGACGTCAGAGGCAGGCCGCGGACGCCGCGGTGGGTCCGCACAGCGATTCTGGTAGGGTTAGCGGACAGGGGCGCAGGGGCAGTTTGCCGCAGGTGGCTGCGGTTGGTGCGTGGGGCGGAGGGAAGGAGAACTGGCGAAGGGGATGGAGAAGAAGGGGCAAGCCTGCGTAGGGGATGGAGAAGAAGAAGACAGCGGCGACATCGTCGGCGAACAGCAGAGAAAATGGGGAAAATCTCTAGAGAAAAAGAAGACAGAGGAGGAAAGAAAAGGTTTTGAGTTTAGATTATTTACCTTGCACTGGGAGGAAATAGAAGCTGCGACATCGCCGACGAACGGTGCGAGGGCAACGGTGCAAGGGCGAGGCTGCGAGGCTGTGAAGCTGCGATGCAGAGAGCCAGGGCGAGGTTGCGAGGCTGCGAGGGCGAGGGCCAGGGCGAAGCTGCGGTGAAGACATGGGAAGTCGTACAACACACCATGTTCACCAGGAAACGGCGAAACTGGGAAGGCGAAAAGCTCGGTACCTTTTCACCGGAATTAAAAGGTAGCAGTTAAGACTGAGTAGTAAGGAGGAAAGAGAGAGCTTGCCAGATTTGGACGGGATTTTGGAAGAAAGAGACAGTGTAGTGTTAAGACTGAGTAGTAAGAGAGGAAGAGAGCTTCATATGCCAGTTTTGGGCGGGATTTTGGAAGAATTTGAGGCTGCCACGTGTACTGTTAAAACTACGTTTTATTATAATAGTATAGATGATAAGAATCTAGAAGCAAATGCAGCGCTTCATGATATCAATACTTCATATTATGCAAAAGACCAGCATCAATACATTCAAATGATGAACATTTGTGACAACCCATAAATCTATGGATCATAAAGGCAGCTGATAGGTGTTCACAAGTAAATCACTGGCAAGAGGTAAATAGTAGTGCCACTTTTTTACCTTTATAATCCCCTATTATCTAGTCAATGCACAATAGTAAACTATAGATCATCATCATCAAAGCCTTATCCATTATTTGGGGTTGGCTAGATGAATCTTGTTCGACCAAAGATGTCTATCAAGCACTATATTCGTGTTTAAACCCAAGAAGTCAATATCCTTAATAACGTGTCATCTCATTTTAGGCCTTTTCCGAGAACTTTTACTAGCATCTACTAAGATCTGGTCGCATCTTTTAACCGAACTGAGTTAGGACAACGGTGCACATGTCTAAAACACCTAAGTTTTTTTCTCTCATTTTACTATCAATCGAAGCTATTCCCAAGTTCTCACGGAAGAGCTCATTCTTAATCTAATTTTTCTTAGTCTTATCACACATCCATCTCAACATCCTCATCTCTGCTACACACGTTTTGTTAAAGTGTTCCTTTTGT
>JACBKR010006803.1:0-10080 GCA_014218235.1 Colocasia esculenta
TCAATACAGTTCGTGAATGTTACTATGAATCCTTGAATCTTGAGTTCAATGTTCCATAACTTTGCTATCTAGTGTCGTATAGCAATCTCAGTTTGGCATGTAAAAGCATGATTACATGTATAATTCCTTGTCACTTACTTTGTATCTTGATCTCCTTGATTATAGACTTGAATCCTACTGAGCTAGTTAGCTCACAGAATTCTATTTTTCAGGTAATCTAGATGGAACAAATGATTAAGGGGGAAAGAGTGCTGAGTGAACCATGAATCTACAAGAAGCTATCTACGTTACTTTTCTATAGCGTTGTAATTAGTAAATGTGATGTAATAAGTTTCTTTTGACTTATTCCTCGTGAGATCTGAATGAGGAAACTTTTGTAATAAGACACTTGTGTGACTATCTATGTAATGAATGGATATAGTGTCCTTTCCGTGTGATATTATGTCATTTCCAATAAATAGACTTTTTATTAGGACGTGACACGTCTCATCTGAAGGAGACATCCATCACAGAGGATGTGAGGAGCAAGGCCAAGCATATAGATAGAGAGAGAGAATTAGAGTGCTGAAAGAGTAGCAGATCAAAGAAAAGAGTAACAGAGGAAGAGGGAGCAGTCGTGCCAAAGAGAAGTAGCAGAGCTGAGAAGAAGAAGCATATCTGAAAGAAGGTGGAAGAGGAAGCTTGTGCAAGAGTAGAAGCACGAAGCTCAACATCTATAGGAGAACTCAAGAGAAGTAGTTCAAATCAGAATCACTCTGCAAATTAAGATCTGAATAGTATCGCAAATTGAAGAAGAATTCCATCTAACCTTATCAAGGGCTTTCAATCCAAGCCTCCAGAAGATCATCTTCATCGAGGGACATCCAATTCATGTTTCTATTACTTATTTCTATTGGAGTGTTCATCTCAATCTAGTTTTTGGTGTTTGTGAAATCTGTACAAGTGATCTGTGTAGATTTCAGTGTGTATGTGTCTGAGTGGATCAGATCAGTGTTAGAGGATCTGATTTCTTGTGAACCTGATCTAGCTTTAGTGTGTTTGAGTCATCGTGCTCAAGTGTGTTTGAGCCGTCATGTTCAAGTGTGTTTCTGAGCCCTCATGCTCAAGTGTGTGTGTGTGGTTTGAGCCGTCGAGCTCAAGTGTGTGTGTTGTACTCAAGGTTTTGGGTAGTGTGGCTTCACTGTATGAGGGGTGGATGTAGGAATCACTAGTGTGATTTCCGAACCACCTAAAAAATCTTCTGTGCATTGTGGTTTGCTACTTGTTTCTTCGTTAGATGCATACATAGGACCAATCTCACACTAGACATTCACACACTGTTTGTCATATTGTCTCACACATCAACTACACACACCCACACATCAGATCAATGAGTTTTTCTATCTGAATGGATCTACAATTTGAAGTGATTTTGAATTACTGAAGTTTCCGATGTGATTAATCACAGATCTATTCACCCCCTCTTCTAGATCTATTCACCCTGCAGATTCGATCCTACAGGGGTGAGCCTCACAAGTCATTGGCTCAGTAGGGAAACTCCCCCAAAAGTTGGAACAACACCAATATCACGAGGAGCAGGAGTAAAGCACTAAATTAAAGAATTATCAATGCTATCTACGCATGGTGCTACCACTGCAATTAAATAAACAATACTTTGTTGATAACATGGATTAGACATTAATAAATAAACGACAAACCACACCCGTGTATGAGCTAAAGAAGGATAACGCCACACTCGGGTCACGAAACCTGGTTCACAACACTACCCACTGACCCAGACAAACCACATATGACTACTTCTTAGTCTCACAGCCATGGAGGGATGAAGGGTCCAGCTATCGCTCCACCTCTACAGTGCCAACAAACTGTGGAGACCAACCAACACCACACCTGCAACGACACACACTACAGACCCATGCCTGACACACCTTTAAGAGTTCCAGAACCCTTAGAGTGACGCTGAAGATGGGACTAACTGGGAACCAGTACGTCTACCAGTGTCCGTCCCCCAACCCCGAGTGTGCTACAATTGACCGAACAAAGAAACAACACCCACAAGTCGCTGCCCCACTGCTGTCTTTCCCTCAGTCGGACGTACAACTCGACAAACGAGTGAAGGTGTCCAGGAAGACGACACAAACCCTAGAGGTACACACAGTATCGGGACAAACCTTGAGCACTAACGTGCCTGGCTCATAGAGAACCTGGGGTATCCGACTCGAGAGGTAACCACGAAGGGCATTGTACTCCCTAACTCGCCACGTATGCACAAACCATGCAACCGCGACATTCTTTAAACTCGACACATGACAATGCACCGCTTTCATACTTTAAACACATAAAATAATACCATATAACACTCACATTAACAAAAACAGGCTTACAGCCCTCGGAAGCCATAAGGTGACAGGGCACTCTGTCGCCTTCAGAACGCGACGCCTTGATATGGCACGTTCTGAACCGGAATGTGACGGGTCGGGCCGTTGCGTAAATAATGCGATGCCCTAGGCCATCACCTTCACAGACGGATCCCCAACCTGGGAGTTCCACTTCTGGAAATCCCACAAAACACATGCAAACGTCCATGTAAAGCACTTATAGCCAATCTAACAGCTACACTAACATGCTATCTATCAAGTGAAACACATGCCTTGGATCAAATGTGACAAACACACCATCTACAATGAGAAACTAAGATGAATCTCCCTACCTTCACGAAGAATGCGAAGAACAACCACAAATTGGCGTTTCCCACGCTCCCAGCAACGTCCTCGCGTCGAGAGCACGCCAAATCACGCTTCAAACACCAAAATCGACCAAAATCTGGCAGCAAAACCCTCTCTTGGCTGAATAGAGCTTCCTCTGCTCTGTTTGGCCGACCTAAGCTTCTTAACCCTTCACAGTTAAGAATGCCACACGCATGGCTATCGCGTTAAGAATGAGACATTTTAGGTCGTCGCCTTCCCAGTGCTGACGCCATGCGACTGCCCCACACGTGCCACGCATCGTGCAACCAGCCAAAACTCCCCAAACTGCAGCAACATGAAATGACACCCTAGTCTATCACATTAAGAATGTGACACACACCCCCGTCACATTCATAGATAGTGAAGCAGAGGGTACTTTGGGCCCAGATTTCTAGCCCACTGCACCCAACAACCTGTAAAAACTCTAAACACCACTCACAGGCCACACATTGGCCTACAAACCCAACAAACCACGATTTGAACGATCACGACGTTACAAGATAAGCCAGAAGAGACTACTCAGTAGTACTGAGTGAATGTGGCAAGAGCATTTTAGGTATTCAGCTAGATTAGATGAGTAGTTACTAGCTCGACCAGTAGTAGTAGAGCCACTTTTAGAGGGAGAGGTTCTGTTGAGGTAGAGTTTGTACCACCTCCACCACTAGTAGTTCTAGTAGCTCCTCTAGTTCCCGTGGCACCAGTAGTTCCGTTGTGTAGAGGACCCCATGGTGTTGGTAGAGAAAATTTTGAGGTTGCAGCCGCTACGTACAAGGAGGACCGAATCTGGATACGGCCATGAGATTGAGAGGGTTTTGTGACTGAGGTGTCCAGCAGCTGACAGGTGCTATCACTTGCGGTGTTTTGTGTAGGAATGGTGGAGATGAAGATGCAGACAACATTTTAGGTAGGACTGAAGATGAAATCGCGTGGTGGAATTTATTCAAGTTTTCAAATGGCACCTTCTTTTCTGTACAGGTACAACAAGCAAAGAGAGAACAATTTAGAACTTTGCAGCAAAGGAATTTGTCAGTGTTAGAGTACCAGATGAGGTTCATGGCATTGAATAGATATGCACCTTATGTGGTTACTAATGATGCGATGATGGTGGAATATTTATTAAAGGATTGAGACTAGAGTTACTGATGCAGTGATACCGCTTATGTTTGGGACTGTAGAGGCAGCAGCCCAAAGGAAGCTATTTTGGAGAGAACTGTGTGGTCTAGGCAGTCAGCAGAATCAAGTAGTTTTTGACTCTCCCAATGTTCTTCGGAAATCAGTAAGAGTAAGGCACCTTCAGAAGCAACTAGCTCAAGTTAGGTTTGCGAAATGGGAATCAAAATTGAAGAAAATGTTTTGAGGAAGAGGAGGAGGACAACAGTTTCAGCAGCAGGGCAGAGGCTTCATACCTGAGTTTAGGCTAGAACCTGAGGAGTCTCAGCAAAGCATAGTCAGGCAACCAATATTCCTCTAGAATGTATGTTATAACTGGGGCAGTCAGGGCACATGATTAGACATTGTCCGCATCCCAGACTATGGCCAAGGACCAGTGCAGCAGCAACAACCTACTAAGGAGCGAAGTAGAGGTTTACCGTTTCAGCAAGGATGAGGGAGAGTGATGGAAATCACTAGAGCTTAAGTAGAAGCATCAAATTTGATTGAAGGTACTTTACCTATTTTTAGCTTTTCTACAAGAATCTTAGTTGATCATGGTGCTTCTCATTCTTTTATTTCTGAAGATTTTATGAATGGTTTAGCATATGCTATGAAGATAAATGTTGTGAATTGATTGGGGAAGTTCCTTCGAGTGATTTCATGTTTACTAGCAGTTACTTAGATGAGGTTCCAATAGAAATCTACAATCATCAGTGGCCAGCTAGGTTATATGCACTACAGTTGAAGGATTATGATGTTATTTTGGGAATGGACTGGTTAGAAGCCTATGAGGCAATGGTTGATTGTAGAAAGAAGAGAATCAGATTGTGTCATCCAGTGGAGAGATGTTTGAATTCCAAGGTATACCATTTCATAGTTCAAAGTTTATTATTTCTGCTCATAAGGCTAGAAAATTGATTAATGATGGGTGAATAGCGTATTTGGTTTCTGTTAGCCTAGTAGATTGTGATAAATCTGTGAACAATGTCCCAGTAGTAAAAGAATTTATAGATGTATTTCCAGAAGAGTTGCCAAGTCTAGCCCCGCACAGAGAGGTAGATTTCACCATAGAGTTGTAGCCAGGTACAATGCCAATTTCTAAGGCACCTTACAGAATGACACTTGCAGAATTGAAAGAATCAAAGAAGCAGTTGCAAGAGTTGTTAGAGAAAGGTTTTATCAGGCCAAGTCACTCACCGTGGGGAGCTCCAGTGTTGTTTGTTAAAAAGAAAGATGGCAGCTTTAGATTGTGCATTGATTACTGGCAATTGAATAAAGTCACTATCAAGAATAAATATTCACTTCCAATGATTGATGATTTGTTTGATCAATTGAAATTAGCCAAAGTATTCTCTAAGATTGATTTGAGATATGGGTATCATCAGTTGAGAATCAAGGAAAAATATATTGACAAGACAACTTTCAGAACTCGATATGGTCATTATGAGTTTGTGGCTATGGCATCTGGGTTAACCAATGCACCATCAACATTTATGAATTTGATGAACATAATATTTCATTCGTATCTAGATAAGTTTATTATGGTGTTTATTGATGATATCTTGGTATATTCATCATCAGAGGAGGAGCATGCAATGCACTTGAGGACCACTTTGTAGATCTTAAGAGAGCATCACTTATATGGTAAATTTAGTAAATATGAATTTTGGTTGAAAGAAATTTAGTTTTTGGGACATGTGATTTCTACAGTAGAAGTAGCAGTTGATCCATGTAAAGTGGATGCAATGATGAAATGGGCAGAACTAAAGATAGTAATAGAGATTAGAAGTTTTCTAGGGTTAATTGGTCATTATAGAAAGTTTATTCAAGATTTTTAAAAATTGCAACTTCAATGACCAAATTGACAAGAAAAGGTGTACCATTTGTGTGGACTCCCGAGTGTAGGCAAAGCTTTTGGGAATTGAAGAAAAGATTAACTTCAGCACCGATATTGGAATTGCTATCAAGTAGTGGAGGATTTGTTTTATATACTAATGCATCCAGAAGGGGTATCGGGGCAGTGTTAATGCAATATGGAAAATTGGTAGCCTATGCATCCAGGCAGTTGAAGCCGCATGAAGAAAATTATCCTACACATGATCTAGAATTGACAGCAGTTGTGTTTGCTTTGAAAAGTTGGAGGCATTATTTGTATGGGGAAAGATTTGAGCTTTTTATGGATCATAAAAGTTTAAAGTATATTTTCTCCCAGAAAGATTTGAATATGAGGCAGCGCAGATGGTTAGAATATTTAAAGGATTATGATTTCAGTATGGCTTACCATCCAGGCAAAGCAAATGTGGTAGTAGATGGTTGAGTAGAAAAAACAGTTTTGAACCAAATGATGTTTAAGGAATGGAAATTGTATGAAGCAGCAGCAACAAAATCCTCATTTATCCCCAGCACAGCGACGAGCAGTGTTAACCAATAGTGCATTAGAACCTTCACTTTATTATCAGATACTTGCAGCACAGAGAGCAGATGAAAGAATGACATAAATTTTAAAAATGGATGGCATAACAATTAGTAATGATTGTGTCATAAAATTCAAGAACAAATTGTACATTCCAGAAGAAATTGAATTGAAGCAAAAGATATTAGAAGAGGCCCATAAATCAAGGTATGCTATTCACCCAGGTTACACAAAGATGTACCAATACCTAAAGAAGCATTCTGGTGGCCAGGTATGAAGAAAGAAATAGCAGAATTTGTGGCAAGATGTCTAATATGTCACAGTAAGTAAAAGTAGAACACCAGTGACTAGGAGGCTTGTTGCAACCATTGTGGATTCCTCAGTGGAAATGGGATGATATTGCTATGGATTTTGTCATGGGTTTGCCGAGGACTTCAACATGTCACAATGGAATATGGGTACTAGTTGATAGATTAACTAAAGTGTGAAGGTTATTGGCTGTAAGCATTGTAGACATTTGTTTTGTTCACCACCCGCCTACGTTGGCTCCCTGAGGCATATACTGGCTGGCTGGTTCGTCCGTCCTCCTTCTTTCTTCGTGTGGAGACCTATTTGATTGAGTTGATTGATGAAAGAAGATAAGAAAGCCAAGAAACTAGTAAGCAAATGAAAAGATGTGATCGCCAGGGCCTTACCTGTGCCCAAGGAGGTGTTCTGATCGCGCCAATGATGCCACCTCATGAGCGGTTGATGGTGGGGACGCCGACTTTCTTCCCTTTGGCCGGCCAAAGTGAAGAAGCACCGCGATGTTGCTGAGGGTTTCCTGTAAACAGAAGGACTCTATAAGACTCTAATGCAGTGTGGTAAGTGCTCAGAAGTAAAAGAAAATGACCCAGAAGGTGAGCCCCATACCGGTTGCGGGCTTGAGAAGAGGGGTGGCCAAATGTTATGACCACCATTCTTCCCTCCATTTTTGGTTTGGAAAACCCCTTTTAGGTGTGTGGGAGTGTGCACTACATGCTTTGTGTGCGTGTGTGAGGTGACTAGCATGCAAGATTAAAAAGACAAAGAGAAGGAAGGAAGGAAGGAAGAAGATGGAAACGATCCTCGTTAATGAGTGCTGTGGCTACTTGGTGGACTCCTCCATCTCGTGATGAAGCCTCCTAGACGCTCCAAATGATAAGAGACAAAAAGCAAGGGAGAGGTGGAAGCTACTCAAGGCACTATCCTTCTTTCTCTCTCTTCTCTCAAAGCATTAAGGCTCAGCTCGTCCAGCATCTCCCCTACCCCCCCAAGAAGGCCAAGGAACTCTATATATAGACAGTGGGGGCAGACCTTGGGAGCATAGGATGCTCAAGTGTGAGAAAACACACTTGTTGCTGGAAATCGACTTGGGGCATCACATGCGCAGCGGAAGTAAAACAAAACAAAAATTGATTTCCATCCATGTACTTGATCGGGCTATGATGTACAGTGCATGTAAACATACATACAAATAAGGCGTGGGACCATCTCACATATGGGAGATCGTATATCCCTTGAAGCGTAGAACTAGTCCTTGGTTTGAATGAGCTCTCGCGAGACTCCCTCTAGTGGTATCCACACAGTGGATGATCAGCGATGACGATGACTCCTCCTTCTCCGGTTGTGCCACTCCTCCACGTCCTGCAACACCACAGCAGCCAACAACAGTAAGTAGCAACAACAATAAGAGGGGGAGGCCCTCCTAGTTCTCCTCTTGCCTAGGGAGAGCACTGGAGGGAGAGATGGGAAGGAGGATGAAGAAGGTGGCTTCTCCTCTCAAGATCTAGCCCATGAACTTCAAGGAGAACCCCTTCTATTTATAGAGAGCCTATGGGACACCTTAGCAGAGACATCTCATTATGTCATGATGACAAGGGACACCTTGTAGGGACACCTCATCCTGTCATGATGATAAGAGACACCTTGCAGGAACACATCGTCAAGTTATCATGACAAAGGACACCTCATATAGACATCTCATCCTATCATGATGACAAGAGGGACACCTTGTAGGGACACCTCGTCAAGTAATCATGACAAGGGACACCTCACAGGGACACCTCATCCTATCATGATGACAAGAGGGACACCTTGTAGGGACACCTCGTCAAGTAATCATGGCTAATGATGATGAGGTGTCCTCCTTCTAGAAGATGTGACACTTGTCATCATACAAGATGATGAGGTGTCCTCCTTCTAGAAGGGGCAAGGTGGCATGATCCTAGTATGCTCCCCTTAATGGATCCTTTCACTATAGACCCAATAACCCATGGATCTCTATCCATTAGGTCTAGGCTTATTGGGTCTCACCCAATAGATCTATAATGGGTTAAAGAAGGCTTAGTGGATAACTTTTATCCAATCCTACATTCATCGCGTTATCCACCTTATGTGTGTGACCCTCTAGGCCCAATATCGAGATGGCCGTGAGTTGCACCCGTCAGAACTCCTTCTGACTTAGTGAATTATTATCTCCATAATAATTCACTCAACTCATCGATTATGAACATACTAGGCCTGTTGGGTTACAATGTATATGATGACATGTGCATAAATGTTTTTGATGATGTGTGACACAATTGATGTTGTCTTAATGTTGAAAACATGATAAATATGACAAAGACATGAATGAAATGATCAAGTGTGCAAATGCCTTGATAAACACCTATGCATTCATTGTATCTCATTTATAATGTAGCACCCCGAGAATTTCAAATACATAAAAATTTAAATAAATGGAAATAAATAATTTTCATAATACAAGAGTATTTAAACATACGTATCATTATCGTATGTGCCAAAACGCATTGGAAAATTTTGTAAAAATTATAAATCAACCCCAAACATTATTACTAAATGTTCCACAAAGAAAATTGAGCCAAGAAAAATCGGATTAGCTAGGTTCAAAGTGTTTTGCAACTTATTGTCATAATTCATGAATAAATCGAAAAATCATTATCACACGTACTGGGATGAGTTAGGAAATTTAATAAAAATTATATACGGACTTAAAATAATATCCTATAATGACCCATCAAGATATTTGGATCAATAAAAATCATTTGGGCTAGGTTTAAGAGTTATTGTGACTGATTATCCAAATTAGGAAACAAGTCGGAAAACCGTTAACACGAAAATACGACGCAATAAAAAATTAAATAAAAGTGTTAGAGAGACTTACAACATTATATCTTAATGACCCAATATCATAATTGGGCCAATGGACCACATATGGGCCAAAAATCAAATGAAGCAAGAAAATGCATAGAAATTCACAACTTTAATTAAGCCGAAATTAGAAAGAGGTAATTAGAGTTGAATTGGGAAGAGATCTTGCATTCTTGGCAACCCAATTTGTGCTTAACTATGGTGGGAGGTTTCCTAAAGCCTCACACACTCTAATGGAGGAAGAAATCCTCAAATTAGGAAACTAGTATGTCAAAACCGCAACTTAGCTTTCCTTGTCACAATAGGACTCCTAAAACTCATAGATGCTTAAATACTCTCCACCAAACCCTTGGGGACGAGTTTACATCTTTTTGGGGTCGTGTGGAGGAGTTCTTGGTGGCTAGGGAGCAGGAGATCGCCCACACGAAGCGTTCTTCTTCCACGACCTGCACAAACCATCCACTTGAAGTCGACCAAAGGTGAGTCAAACCATAACCAAACCTTGCAAGGCCTATACCCCTGGAAATAGGGTCAAGTCTACGTTTTAACCCAAGTGGAATGCCCAAATTCCATGCA
>JACBKR010006804.1:0-10253 GCA_014218235.1 Colocasia esculenta
AGAGGATATTTATGCAGTATGAGTTCCTATTCCTACTACTACTCAAATTGCTCTTTAATTACGAGATTTCCTAACTCTTTCTTTCCTTCCTTGCCTTCCAATTTCTAATTGGGTTAGGATGGTGTCTAAATTCGTGCTAAACCAGATGGGGTAGGTTTAGGAATCCAATTCAACTCCTATTAATTATTTTAATACTTTAATAGCCCTTTCAAATTAGGAAATAATTTAACTACGAATTTAGGGTATTTTCCTATTATTCTCTATTTATAAATCCTCATTTGACCCAATAAATTATAGAGGGTCCATAAGCAAAGCTCATTACTTCTTTCATTTAATGGGTTTTATTTAATTCTCTTTTCTTTGATTTTCTTTTAGCTAAGTTTTAAATTATTATTTAAATTATTATTTTTCAAAAAATTCAGGTTGCTACATCCTCCCCCTCTTAAAAGGAATTGGTCCCAATTTATATGTCCATATTTGGAGAGAATGACTTACCGAAAAGATCAGGGTAGTTCCATTGATAGTTCCTTCCGATTTCCACGGGCTTCTTCCACTCCACGATATTCCATAGGACTTTAACCACATGGGATAGGACGGCTCCTGAGTGTTGCACCTTCCGGTCCAATATCTTGATCGGCTTTTCCTCATACGCCATGTCCTTGTTTAGTACCAGGTCGTCATGACGAATGACATGTGTAGGATCGTACACATACTTTCTAAGCATGGATACAGGAATACATTGTGCACACATGCCAAGTTCGGCGGCAACGCCAGCTGGTAAGCAACTTCACCAACCCTTTCGAGTACTTCAAAAGGACCGATGAATCTAGGGCTAAGTTTCCCTTTTACACCAAACCTTTGGATACCACGAGTAGGAGATACTTTCAAAAGTACATGACCTAATTTTGAATTCAAGATCTCGCCTCCTTTTGTCAGCATAACTCTTTTGTCTAGACTAAGCAACCTTGAGTCGATCTCGAATCACCTGTATATCTCGGGTTGTGCTTTGCACCATATCAGGTCCTAGCCATTGTTGTTCTCCCACTTCATTCCAACACACAGGAGATCTACAGTTTCTTCCATAGAGTGCTTCGAATGGTGCCATTTTAATACTCGCCTGATAACTGTTGTTATAGGCAAATTCAATTAATGGTAAGTGTTCATTCCAGCGACCATTGAAATCTATAATGCAGGCTCTTAACATGTCTTCTACTATCTGATTGGTTCTCTCAGTCTGCCCATCCGTCTGAGGATGAAAAGCGGTACTAAAGTTGAGCTTCGTACCAAGTGCAATTTGCAGACCCTTCCAGAAGTGAGAGGTAAACCTCGGATCTCGATCCGAGACAATGGACGATGGAATATCGTGCAATCTCACGATCTCCTTGACATATAAGGCAGCTAGTACTTCCACAGACCACGTACTCTTTATTGGTAAGAAGTGTGCGGATTTGGGTCAATCGATCAACGATGACCCAGATGGCGTCAAGTCCACCACGAGTTTGGGTAACCCATGATGAAGTCCATGCCAATGCTTTCTCACTTCCATTCTGGAATGTCTAATGGTCTAAGTACGCCAGCAGGACGCATGTGTTCTGCCTTTACCTGTTGGCAAGTAATGCAATGAGCGACATGCTCGGCTACTTCTCTCTTCATGTTTGGCCACCAAAATGTTCTTTTCATGTCTTGATACATTTTGGTACCACCAGGGTGGATGGTGTACTTAGTTTGATGAGCTTCATCCATTAGTTTTCTCTTCAATGTTTCATTGTCTGGGACACACGTCCTCCCTTGGAACACCAACCTTCCATCTTCAGTCATGGCAAAGTCGGGTCTTTCAGCTAAAGTCTCTTTGACACGAACCAAGAATGGATCATTGTCCTGTTGTGCTTTGATTTCTTCTAGCAGATCAGATTGAATCTTGAGATTGGCAATGAAGACTCGTTCATCACTATGTTCAATATTCAAGTCTAACCTGGTGAATTGTTCTAATAATTGCATCTTGCCAAGGACTAAACTTGAGACAGATGCCATTGGCTTTCTACTAAGAGCATCAGCCACAACATTTCCCTTGCCTGGATGGTACTGGATGTTGAAGTCAAAGTCCTTCAGGTATTCTAGCCACCTTCTCTGCCTCATGTTAAGCTCCTTCTGAGAGAATATGTACTTTAAGCTTTTATGATCTGAGTAGACAGTGAACTGCTCACCATATAGATAATGCCTCTAGATTTTAATGCGAAGACTACGACAGCCACTCTAAATCATGCACGGGGTAGTTGACTTCGTGCGTCTTTAGTTGTCTTGAGGAGTAGGCGATGACTTTCTCCTTTGCATTAGTACACATCCTAGCCCAATTCTGAGGCATCGGTTTAGACAGAGAAACCTTCTCCCTCTATGGCAGAGCGAGAACAGGTGCTGAGGTAAGGCAGTCTTTGAGAGTTTGAAAACTCTTCTCACACTCTTACTCCAGGAGTAGGATTCTCCTTTCGTGTTAGACGCGGTGAGGTACGGCGATCTTTGAGAAGTCCTTTATGAACCGCCTGTAATAACTAGCCAGTCCTAAGAAGCTTCTGATTTCTGTGACGTTGGTTGGTCTCTCCCATTTGAGTACAGCTTCGACTTTGGAGGGATCAACAAGATGCCGTCCTTTGATATGACATGGCCAAGAAGGACACTTCTTCGAGCCAGAACTCGCACTTGCTTAGTTTTGCATATTGTTTGTGTCTCGTAAGAGTTGCAGTGCGGTCCTCAGATGTTCTTCATGTTCTTCCTTGGTCTTGAATATATGAGGATATCATCGATGAAGACGACCACGAATTTGTCAAGGTATGGCCGATATATGTTGTTCATGAGTTGCATGAAGGCTGCAGAAGCATTTGTTAGACCAAAAGGCATACGACGAATTCATAATGTCCATACTGCTCCTGAAAGCCGTTTTGAAGATATCGTCATCCTTGATCCTCTTGGTGATAGACATATCGAAGGTCGATCTTGGAGAAATATTGGGCTCCAGATATCTGATCAAATAGTTCATCGACCCTAGGTAAGGGGTACTTGTTCTTGATGGTCAGTGGTTAAGTGACAATAGTCGATGCATAGTCTCATCGATCCTCTTTCTTCTTGAAAAATAGCACATGTGCTCTCCAAGGGGAGGTACTTGGTCTGATGAACCCCTTCTCTAGCAGCTCCATCAGTTGTGCTTTTAGTTCTTTCAATTTGACAAGTGACACCTGGTATGGTTGACGCGATACCGGGGCAGCTCCACGGGTCAACTCAATGGCGAAGTTGACGTCACGTTCAGGGGGGATTTCTGGTAAGTCTTCAGGAAACACATCTGGGTAGTCCTGGACTATGTGAATATCTTATATCTTAGATTCCTTCTTTTAACTATGACGGCCGCAAGAAAAGCAAGACAACCTTTCCTTATCATGTGGTGGGCTTTATGGCGGAGGGACTAGGATATCCGTTTTATGCTAATCCCAGTAAAAGAAAGCTTAGGGAATTCACTAAAAGTAACCTTCCCTTTCTTACAGTCGACACTTGCCCCATATGTGGACAACCAGTCTGCTCCTAATATCACATCATAGCCTTCCATGGGTATACACACCAGGTCGGCCTTTAAGTTATGATCTCCGATCATCACATCGACAGATGGAAAGTATTTATTCAACTTCTCTTTATCCCCCAATGGCGTTGTGACAGAGAATTCACAACCCATGGCTATAGGTTTTGTAGTCAGGGTATCAGCATAGTGTTGAGATACAAACGAATGAGTAGCTCCAATATCAAATAAAACAAATGTGATAAGGAGAGAACTTGTGGGTACCTTCTACCACTCCACCTTCCTCAGTGGGCTCTTCATTGTGCAGGGCTTGCAGTCTGCCCTGTTTCTTGGGCACATCAGTGCGCCTCTCGTTCTCCTTCAGCAGCGGGCACTCCGGGATGCGGTGCTCGCAATCCGCAGCGTAGACATGCGCCGACTTTCCTCCAGCATTCCTCAGCGGTGTGACTGGTTTGTCATAATGCTGCAGTTACTTTGGGCTGGAGTGTTGGGGACGAAAACCTTAGGTTTCCTTTCCTGGTTGGACCCCTCAGTGAGGTTGAAGGGACACCTTTTTCCGTTGGTCGGCTTAGCAGATACTGGTCTCGATGAGGTTTCCTTCTTTACGAACTTTCCTTTATACGGTCAGTGAAGTCCGTAGCATCCTCTAGCAGCTGGGTCTTCTTCACCATCTCGGCGTAAGTTTGGATGTCGAGTGGTGCCAGTTGGGTGATGTATTGAGGCTTAAGCCCATTAAGAAAGCGCTTAGCCTCATTCATTCAGTGTTGACGAGGTGTCAACATATCTTGCCAGTCTAGAGTACTGGGCTTCGTATTTAGCTACGGTCAGGCTTCGCTGTTTAAGGGCAGCGAATTCAGCAGCCTTCCTTTCTTACACTCGTTTGGAGAAGTACTTCGCATTGAAGGCTTCCTTAAACTCGGCCCAAGTAAATTGGTCGTTGGCTCTAGTGGCCTCAACCGACTCCTACCATGAGCGGGTGTCCTTCTTAAGTTGGAATGTCGCTAACAGGAGTTTATCTCCGTCCGCACATTGCATCACACGAAAGATTCTTTCAGTCTTCTTCAGCCAGTGCTCAGCTACGTCTGGGTCAGTGGACCCACTGAACATCGGGGGGTTCAGGCTCCTAAAGTTGCGATACAACTCGCCTGCACCAGGTTGGTTACCTCCCGGTTACCACCACCTTGTGGGTGGCTTGCAGGATGGCACGTGTGAGTTCCTGCATGGTCTGTTGCATGCCCCTCATCTAAGCACATTCAGCAGTCATTGTGGCTGATTAGTTCCTACAAATAATTTGCTGTTACAATGTTGCATAAGAGTTTAATTCGTGCGTGTGTGAGTTTATTTTAACTGATTACCCATGGTTATAACCACGTCTCACATAGGTGGGGTTACTGACTCTTAGTCGAGGCTGGTCAACCTAGATCATCCTATACCTAGGGATAACCTAAGCTCTGATACCACAAAACTGTCACGCCCCAACGCGGAATATCGGAGCGCGAAGGCAGTTGCAAAAACGGGTATAGAGCGTGTAATAGACATCAAACCATTCAGACAAGAATAAACACTAAAGCAAATGTATTTCATTGATAACTTCTTACTGTCTATTACAATCACTAATATCAGAGCCGATCTATAGGGCCTAATTACATCGCAATAAAAGGAAATAATTAAACTAAGACTCTAGTATAAGATGATGACGCTAGGGTACTCTTCACTCTTGATCATTCCCATCCTCGTGAGTGTATGTCTCGTCCTCGGTCTCATCTGAGAACACAGACATCAAATAACGTAGGGTGAGCGATAACGCCCAGTAGGACTTAAATCTCAGGCTCAAGCAGGCTTTAAATGATTAATATATTAAATGGAAAAGTATCTAAAGATAGAAAGTACAAGAGAGTCAATTATAGCAAGAGATAGCATGACGAGTAACAAAGATAGCATGATAGTACGATAGCACGTGAAGATATGTAGCACAACTTTCCGAAAATAGCACAAGTGTCGAGTATAGAACAGATAGCAGGATGGCCATAGCACAAATAGCACAAGTATAACACAACGAGTATAATATAGCACTTTTGTCATTCTTGACAACGAGAGAATATAGCACTTTTGTCCTTCTAGACAACGAGATAGTATAACACTTTTGATTGTCATTTAGATAGTCAAGATAGATAGCACTTGAGTGTAATGCCAAGACACTCTGATCATTAAACTCCCATGGGCACTAGCACTTTCGAGCGCACCTCCCAGGACCAGATTAGACCCTTTATATATTGTCAGGCATTGGTTATATAGTTTATCTTTAGACAATCAGTCAATGGCCAATATAGAGTACCAGAATAAATGAGATCACTAGATGAATAGACGAGATAGTAGAGAGAGTGTGAATAGACGAGCAAGTAGAGTATAGACGAGAGCTAAGGGTTATTTGCACGTTAAAACGACGAGTAAACGGCGATAGTAACAGTTGCACAACACGCGCACGTAGTGTTGGCAATCAGGTGGAACTCACTATCTTTCCGCCGACCATGTTATGCATAGGTCCAGAGGTCCGACATGATTCAAGGTAAGAGTGAACTTCTAATAGCCATTTAGATCATATTGATCCTAAAGGTGTCATAGGTGTTAGGGTACAACCGGCTCGTCGATCATTCAATATAACTCCATTTATAACATGTATTTTTACTGCGTACATGACTGTTTGCATACCATAGAGTAACTGTAGAACAACTAATCTTGCAAAAAGGTGGGTTTTTATGCAAAAACTGAAGTCGCGACGCTAGTCTGTAAGGATCGCCACGAGTCAGTCTGAGAACGCGACAGAGTCGTACACAGGTAGCGACCGACCAGTCATATCAGGCGCCCAGATCCCCACGGCTTCCCCTGTCGGCTTCAGAATACGACGAAGAGGTTGTCGCGACCTGCTTTGTGAATGCGACCTATCGGGCTGTCGCGTTCACAGGGTCTGCGACTGAGTCCGACAGAGGTCAGGACTGTCTTGGATTGCGGTCCAATGTTTTCATATTTTGACACAGGGTCATTTCAAAAATCATAACTAAATATATACATGATGAAAAATTACGAAACTAGTTACAAATTAACCTAGACATGCGAGGGTACTTCGAGAAAATAGGAATTTGAGAGGAGAGTGATTCAGACATGGTTTGAGCACAATCAAGTACAAGTCATTCAGAACATGATACATAGGAAAGATTGATTTAATTCGATCACCATGCTCAATAAATTTTAGGGCTTTTAGGGGCAAAAGATTACTAACAAAGAGTAGTATCTTCAATAAAAATTTCAAGACATGGGGTCGTGTATACATGGAGATATGAATTAAACATGATGGCTCGGGGTTATCATGTTTACAGAACTTCAAAATAGAGAACAAAAGATATGTTCGATGGAAAATTATGAAACGAGAGGGCTTTTGTTCCTGGTGATTGGAACAACCTACAGATGATTTTAATTTAGTTTTACTCGTGAGAATGCCTACCTTTGACTCGATTGCCTTCTAGGGTTAAGAACTCCAAGAACAGAGGAAGAAGCTTCAAGAAATCCTTCTCCCCACGAGTTCCTCTCCTCCTTGGCCTCTTCTCCACGTTCAACAACCTTTGGCAGCGAGCTAGGGTCGGCCAAGAGGGTTTAAGAGGTGTATTTATGCAAGTATGGTTCTTATTCCTACTACTACTCAAATTGCTCTTAATTACGAGATTTCCTAACTCTTTCTTTCCTTCCTTGCCTTCCAACTTCTAATTGGTTTAGTATGGTGTCTAAATTCGTGCTAAACCAGATGGGATAGGTTAGGAATCCAATTCCAACTCCTATTAATTATTTTAATACTTTAATAGCCCTTTCAAATTAGGAAATAATTTAACTCCGAATTTAGGATATTTTCCTATTATTCTCTATTTATAATCCTCATTTTGACTCAATAAATTCTAGAGGGTCCATTAAGTAAGCACATTACTTCTTTTCATTAATGGGTTTTATTTAATTCTCTTTCTTAATTTTCCATTTAGCTAAGGTTTAAATTATTATTTAAAATATTATTTTTTTGAAAAAAAATCAGGTTGCTACAAGAATAGTCACTTTATATCATTCAATCATTTACTTTAACTCACTATAACATTTACTTAATGTAAGTATCACTGATTCTAACGTAAAATGAACAATGAACGTAAACTTTAAGTCAACTAAATATTTACTTTAATTCAATACAACAACCACTTTTAATATCCTTCGAACAAGTACTTTAACTCACATAAATATTTACTTTAATGTTACAATATTATTAGTAATCGTTATATAGATTATTGGTAAACGCTACACATATGGCTAACATCAATCCATCGCTCGACTGTCGTTGTCGGCCAACTGCACACCGCTGCGGCCACTAGTTGCTTGTTGCCGCCACCGACCATCACCATGTTGGTTAGAAGTTGATTACTGATAGTTGCCACCGCCGTTCGCCTACATCGTCGACCCCCCATCGCCATCGCCGTCGCCAACTTAAAGTAATGTTAAAGTAAATGTTAAAGCAACGACTTGGTGTTGGCGAGTGTATGTTCACTTTTAAGCAAGTCAACCATTCAGCTTGGTCATGCCTATAGAGAGACCAACAGGGTGGCGGACGCCTTGGCTTCTTATGCATGTGACAGAGGCGGTTGTTTAGTCTTTCATAGCCTTTCTTCTCTTCCTACTGTGCGTAAAGGACCGTTGTTACTTGACAAATTGGTCTCCCTTCTGTTAGGTTATTCTAATCCCTTCGCCTCCAGGGGTATGCCCCGCTGTCTTAATGTATATGAGTTTTGATATATATAAAATTTGGTGCGGGAAACAACCAGGGGAGTGAGAACATTATCTCTTGCTGGGAGATAGTGCACTTAGCTGGCCTGTTTTCCTTGCGCCTTTTTGTTAAAAAAAAGCAACGACCCAAGGTAAATATTAATGGTTTTAAAATAATGTTCAAATGTTATAAATAATTTTACTTTAAGACATGTGAACATTTACTTTAAAACAAATGAACTTTTACTTTAAACATATACTCTTTTACTTTAATACCATATATGTTCAAATATTCTCTTATGCTTTAAGTTATATATGTTTACTTTAACTATATATTGATTTACTTTAAAGCGTATACTCTTTTACTTTAAACTCTATACTCTTTTATTTTAATACCATATCTATTTTACTTTAAAATAATATAGAAAGAAGAGGGAAGAAAAAGAAACTAAGTGCCAAGTGGAGAGGGTAAAATGAGAAATGAAAATAAAATTCCGACAAAAAATATAATAAGAGATTAGAAAATAATCTTATTAAAAAATAAAGATTTTTTTGTTTTTTTTTGACAGAGATGTGAAAAAAATTACTTTCACTATCAAGGACCTTTAGTTAATTGTCTCTCCAAAATTTTTTGAGTCTACTTATAATTAAAATGTAAGTGTTCCCTTAAACTAAGTATTAATAACCTTTGATTAGAGTGGGAAATGGAGCGAAACGACCTCTAGGCCTCTAAGAGCCTTCGAGCTTCATCTCTTTTCCATTCATGTTAATGGTTCGAGAGGGTTTAGTTTTGCGGCGGGAAAGAAACCGTCTTTGATATGCCAACAAGGATCACCGGAACCCGATCTCCCTTCCCATTCATGTCGTGGTGATCAGTCTGGTCATGGCACGGTGCCTGATCCCTACGTTCATAGGCCGACGACTGCGAGGTGTTCAACTCTCTTCCCCTTTCGTTGCTAAATTACTGTAGGTTTTTTTATTTAAATAATTATATATATTATTTAATTATTTAAATAATCATATTTAAAAAATATTTCTCAAAATAGTCGCCAAGTTGCCATGTTGGCAAACTTGCCGACCGGGGGAGACCGAATGATTTGGAGTCGGCATTGGGAATGCTGACTTCGGAGTCGCATTCCCAAAGCTGACTTTAAAGTCGGCATTGCGAATGATGACATTCATGTCATCATTCGCAATGCCGACTTTAAAGTCAGCTTTGGGAATGCCGACTCCGAAGATTCCCAATGTCGGCAACCCTTTAAAACCCCAACCCCGCGGCGAAACCCTCATTTCCTCGCACCGAAACCCCCTCAGGTCTTCGCCCTCACCCTGCTGCAGTCCTCGCCTCCTCGCCGCTCACGCGCTAGCTCGCGCCGCCTCATCCTCGCCGCTCGCCACTCACCGCGCCAGCTCGCGCCTCCTCCTCCTCGCCGCTCGCCGGATGCCGCCTCCTCCTCCCTCACATCCCCCCCCCCCCCCCCCCCCCCCACACCCGGACGCCGCTGCCTCCTCCCTCACCTCCCCCCAACCCAACCGCCTCCTCCTCACCAGACGGCCATCTCCACCACCTCCCCTCCTCCCTCACCTCACCTCCCCCCTTCCCTCCCCCCCCCCCCCCGGCCACCCACTCACCAAACAGGAACCAACCAGTATGTTAATTAGGGTTTTAATATATTTGATATAATTTTTAGGAATGTTAGATATATATAAATTTGATGTTTAATGATTCTTGTCGGACGACAAATGTGATTTGTTTAAATGATTCTTGTTTAACAAATGTAATTTGTTAATAATTTTTGTTTGACAAATGTAATTTGTTTAAATATTTTTGTTTGAAAAATGTGATTTGTTTAAATGATTCTTATCTGACAATTGTGATTTATTTATCTTATAAATGACAGAT
>JACBKR010006806.1:0-10017 GCA_014218235.1 Colocasia esculenta
CAGGCCGCATGGAAGTTCGTATGGAAGAACCTTCTCTGCAGGTTTGGCATCCCAAGGGTGATTACGTCTGACAACGGGAAACAGTTTGACAGCACCTTCTTCAAGCAGAAGTGCGCCGAGCTCGGATCTACAACCACTTCACCTCCGCTCTCACCCCCAAGCTAACGGTCTGGTCGAAAACGCCAACCGAACATTGCTGCACGGGATCCGAACCAGAGTGGAGGCTGCAGGTGGATCATGGATCGATGAACTCCCAAACGTCCTTTGGTGTCACCGAACAACTGCTCGGGTAGCTACAGGTGAAACACCTTTCCACCTGGCCTACGGCTCGGAAGCAGTTGTACCTTTGGAAGTAGCCCTTCCAACCATACGAACAACCCACTTCGACGAAGCCGCCAATAACCGTGCTCTCCGAGAGAACTTGGACATGCTGGGCGAACGACAAAGCGACGCCAGCATTCGCCTCGTTTCTTATCAACAACGGCTTGCGCAATATTATAATGCGCGAGTCAAGGAGAGGCGGTTCAACGTGAGAGATTTGGTCTTGCGCCGCTGTTCGGCTTCGGACCCCCGAAGAGCAGTCGGCAAACTTGCCATCAAATGGGAAGGACCTTATCAGGTCACCCATGTCCTTGGGAAAGGCTCATATAAGCTAACTACTCCTAGTGGCGAGGCCATTCCCAGGACTTGGCATGTCTCTAATCTTAAGGCTTATCATCTATAAAAGCCTTCTTTCAGCATCCAACCTCTCTTCTCCCTACTCCTGTTGCTTCACGAGCATTTGGCATATATACCTGATCGGAACCTCCTTTACGGTACCCAACGATCTGTGTCTTACATGCAATACTCACGAGGCTAACGGATTCCGATCCGAGCAGGAACAACCATAACAGGGAGAAGATAGAGAAAGAGACGCTACAGAAAAATCCATAAAGCAGAGAATTTCATTCATAAAAGGTTCTTGTGCTTACAAGCCTTTCTTGGCCGAAGTTACAAAAAGAGAAGTACAAGAAGACATGAGGCAGGGGAATTAAGGAGCTTGTTCGGAAGGACCAGCATCCTCACCCGAAGAGGACATCCGCCCAGACTGGAATTGTGCGAACCGCACACCATCTAAACGGACATCTTGAGTGCGGCGTTGGCATTCCCGAACAGCAGCCTCGAAGGCTTCTCGGGCGCGTTCGACCCCAGAAAGCCTCTCCCCCGCCTCCTTCCAGCATTGAGGCCCACTTTGTAGCAGCGAGCCCCATACTGCTCCAAGTCTTCCTTGTACTCTGGCCCGGCCTTATAACCAGCACGGCACGGGCCTCCGCATCTACTACTACCTTGGCTAGGGCGTCCTTTTCGGCCCGCGCCAAGGTAGCATCTAGCTTCGCGGCATGAAGAGCAGCTTTGAGGTTCTTCACCTCCTCCTCCAGCGCCGCCTCGCGAGCTTTATGCCTCGCCGAAAGGTCATTACAGAAGGCTATCTGCGCCTTGTAGAGATATCTCTGTCTCTGGCCCCGAACAGCTAAAGCCTTCAGAGTGCCCAGCGACTTGGACATTTCGTCCGCAAGCGCCTCTACGTCGACGTCGCTTAGACCATCTTCTATCTGCCACTCCGGCTGGTAACCTTCCACTGACTTCTCCGGAGTCTGTTCGGAAGGAAGGTCTAGGCACCTTGCCAACCGTTCAAGATGAGAAGCAGTGGGGCTCGCAGGCAGCTCTCTTGGCGTATCCTCCATCCGACGAAGGGTCGCCTCCAACGCTGCCACCGAAGGAGCTCCGGGAGGTCTCTTCAGAAGCGCCTCGCTAAGAGGTCTTCGGTCGCCTTCGGACTCTTCAGCCCGAGCAGCACCCGCACCCTCCCCCCCTTACCTCGACTTCGCTTCCTTGAGGTTGCTTCTTCGTTAGCAACCACCTCGGAGGGGGGCATGGGGGGCAGGATTCCCCCGGCGGAAGCGGCAACCTCTTCGGACGCCCTCGACGTCGCGGACGCCTTTTCAGTGGCCCCCGCTGCAGGAACCACTTCTTGTTCCAAAGAAAGAATCGTGGTTGGCGCTGCCGCCACCACGCCCCTCAAGACCACCCCAACAGGGGCGGAAACTTCCACAGCATCGGCGACCTCCTCCTGCCGAACAGGGGACGCCGCAATCCCTCCGCTCCTTACGGAAGGAGCCCCCGCGGTGTTGCTAGTAGCACCGTGCTCTGCACCACCAACGTTGGAAGCACCAGAGGGCTCCCCATCCTTCGAACAGGTAGAGCCCCTGGCCTCTTCCAGATCAGGGCTTCTGGACCCGTCGCTCACGACGACGAGCCCCAGCTCGGTCGCCATCTCCTGCGCGACCTCTGGGCGCTCTGTGGATGCCACCCTTGGCACTCCCTGATCGGCCGATGGTACGGCCTTATTTCTTCTGTGCAGCAACAACTGCACCCCCTCCTCTTCTTCAACCCCCTCCTCGTCGCGTGGAGGGGTAGCTCGGACTGCCTTCTTCCTCTTCCGAGCATGGAGCTGTTCCTCTTCCTCCGCGCTCTCTTCAAGCAGAACCGGCCTCTTCTTAGCGAAAGCAGAAGGCCGGCTCGCCCCGTCACCCTCCGCCAAAGAAGCCCGAACTCCAGCCGGAACCACCTCCTTGCTAGCCTTCTTCTTCAGCCGGATCCTTTCAGGCCCCTTTTCAGAGGCCCATGCTTCGTCAGGACGCTTCGTGGCAGGCGAAGGAGCGGTGAGCGCCGTTGTTACAGCGGTACTAACCCTCACGGCAGAGGGAACCCGAACAACAGCCGCGACATCATCGCCCTCGTACACCATATGCGCCGTGACAGGGATCTGCTCGGCGAAGTCTTCGTTCACCTCCTGATCCCGTCCAGCCTCCAGCTCCGTGGCAGCTGCACATGAAAGAAGAAGAAGAAGAGTCAGAGCAAAATCATTAAAACCAACAAGTAGATCGATAGGTCGTGTACTTACTCCATGGTTTACTCAACCCGTACTTGACGAGCAGGTACTCGGTCACGTATCCTTCTCCATTCCGACACCTGCTCGGAGAAGTTTGTCCGACGCCTTCGCCTCGTCCTGGATCAGCTTCGGAAAGCTGTCCTTCCGCGCAGAGCGCATAACAGTGGGAAATCCCCACTCAGCACCACTCCGGTGGCGCACGAAGAACAGCCTGTCCATCCAACCCTTGTTGTTGGAGTAGTTGTTGGACAGGCCGATGTGCATCCGGTCTGTTCGGTGCTTGGCGTAGTAGATGTCTGCTCCCGACGCCCGCGAAGCAGACAGCTTGAAGTGCGCTCGGAAGACGTCCGCCGAGCCCCGGATCCCTTTCAACTTGCAAACGACACCGAAGATACATATGTATCTCCAAGTGTTGGGCGTCAGCTGTATCGGCGAAACACCCCAGGTATTCAGGAGCGCCTTCGCCACCTCCGGTAACGGCAGCCGGAAGCCTGCCTCTAGGTGGTCAACAGAGAGGATCAGGCAGCCTGGTTTGTTCACCAGGATGGAGTCGCTCTCCTTGGCGTCGATGATCTCGTACTCCTCCCCGATCCTGAAGTGCTCGCGGAGCCCGCTGTAGTGGTGGCATCGTACTCCACCGACGCCGCGGCGGTCACCCCGCTCGCTCCGGCGACGGCCTTCCCTTTGCTTGCCATGCTGGAAGGATCGTAAGGGGCAACGACGGCACAAAGGGACGAAGGAGAAGATGAAAACGGGAGAAGGCAAGAAAGCGCGAAAGCTAAAAGCTGGAAGGTTTCTGGAAGGCGTAGCTCCCTCCCTCGTCTCTTCCCCTCCTTATAAGGAAAGAGGGGGGAACGAAATTCGAGGCGGGCCCCAAACGCCGCTCCTTCTCGTTTTTTGTTTTTGAATGTGCCCCTTCGGGTACAGTGTTGGCGACCGTCCGAACGCGACGGCAACACCTTAAGCATTGAGCGGTTTCGCACCCATCATGATGGGTTAACCGCCTACCCAGGCTCCAAGCGGCGACATCCCACAACGGACCATCGCATTAAATGCAGAAATGACGCCCTCGAAATGCTCGTCTCGCCGAGCCACTCGAGAGCGTGGGGGGCAAGTGTGGTGGCCAAATCTGGCCGCCTATGCCCATAATGGCCCTCTACGGCCCGTGCGCGTCCTGTCAACTGACGTGGCCCTATCTCAACGGGTCACGTTTATCCCAAGACGATGTGATGATCTCAAGAATACCGCCAGCTTGATCGGACACTGTCAAGCCTGGTGGCGGCCTGCCCCCGAACGGGTCATCTGTTCCTCCTCAACCGAACACCTGCAGAAAGGTTCCGCACAAGAATAGTAACCTTGCTGCGCGGAACGACCCTCGACATGACCGAACAGCAGGTTCGATCCCCCATGTGGGTCACCTGCTCGGAAAGCGTCCCCAAAGGGTTCCGAACAGGCTCCCTGGCTTACAGAGCGACTGTAACCGTCCCAGGCCACGTTCTCCACCATCAAGGGGCGTGAACTGCCTGGCAGCCTAACGGACACCGGAGCCATAACTCCTCCCGTTATGCGCGTGCATCAAGGCGTCTCTTCAGGCACGATCTGCCTAAACGTTACGCACGTTGGCCTCTGCACCAATGCCTATAAAAGCACAGGTACGATACCATGCAACGGTACATTCTCTTCCTCACGCGAACACATTCTCGCCTTTTCGAAACCCCCTGCCTTTCAAGCTCTTCACTGACTTAGGCATCGGAGGGTTTCCCCGTTCTTCACCGGGCCTTCTGATCCTCTTCTGGTTTTGCAGGCCTTCGTCCTCACCAGCAATCGTCTTCCCTCTCTCATTCCAGTGGAGGCCCGTTTGGCTCAGGCCCAAACAGGATCATACCACCACATATTCCAACAACAAAGTTGATGGATAGGTTGTTCTTCCTGACGCTGGGACGGTGCAGAGTGGGGGTTCCGCACCGTCGTCCGATCGGCGCAGAAGGACAGCTTTCCCAAGCCGATTCAAGATGAGGTGAGGGCCTCGGATAGCCTGCTCCGAGCCGGCGTGAGGAATGAAGAGGGCTACGTGACAGAGTTTTCACTTTTTTGGCATGAAGGCCATTTTGAAGATATCGTCATCCTTGATCCTCATTTGATGATAACCAGATCGAAGGTCGATCTTGGAGAAGTATTGGGCTCCAGATATCCGGCCGAATAGTTCATCGACCCTAGGCAATGGTACTTGTTCTTGATGGTCAATTGGTTGAGTTGGCGATAGTCGATGCATAGTCTCATCGACCCATCCTTCTTCTTGACGAATAGCACAGGTGCTCCCCAAGGGAGGTACTTGGTCTGATGAACCCCTTCTCTAGCAGCTCCATCAGTTGTGCTTTTAGTTCTTTCAATTCGGCAGATGACATCCGGTACAGTTGACGTGATACCGGGGCAGCTCCAGGAGTCACTCAACAGCGAAGTTAATGTCAAGTTCAGGGGAACTCCGGGTAAGTCTTCAGGGAATACATCTGGGTAGTCCTGGACTATGTGGATGTCTTCTATTTTTGAACCCTTCTTTTCGATTATGACGGCCGCAAGGAAAGCAAAACATCCTTTCCTTATCATGTTATGGGCTTTTAGGCAGAGACTAGAGACATCCGCTTCTTATGTCTAATCCCAGTGAATTCTAATTTAGGAAAGTCACTAAACGTCATCCTTCCTTTCTTACAATCGACGCTTTCCCCATATGTGGATAACCAGTCGGCTCCCAATATGACATCATACCCTTCCATGGACATACATGCCAGTCGGCCTTTAGTTATGTCTCCGATCATTACATCGACAGATGGAAAGTATTGTTTAGTTTCTCCTTCTCCCCCAAGGGTGTTGTGACAGAGAACTCACACCCATGGTTGTAGGTTTGCAGTCAGGGTATCAGCAAAGTGTTGATATATGAATGAATGGGTAGTTCCAGTATCAAATAACACAAATGCTGGCAAAGAAAACAGCAAGCACCAGCAATCAGAAACCAGAGGGAAAATAAAACCTTTTTAGCAAGGAACGAGAAGAGTCTCACCTGACTTTGCATTTGAGATACTCTGTAAACAGATGGTTCGACCTGAAAACCAGCAGTTACCCATTAATGCTTGCAGCCAAAGCCCCTCGCTCTTACCAACACACCATTTGTGGTGCTGTAACTAGAGAGAGAGAGAGAGAGAGAGACAAAGAGAGCATAAAAGTAACAAACTGAGAACCGGAATGCTTTCCTGATCAGGTGCCGACCTGTCCTCTTTGTTTCTGCTGCTATAGAGAGAGAGAGATAGAGATTAGGAATCAAACTAATACAACGAGATAATTCAAGATGAATCTTCCAGTGGAGCTTGGGACGGGAAGAGGATGATGGGAGAGGTACTCAGAAAAGTGACGCAAATGAAATAGTGGTGGCAGCCTCATCAAGATCTTTGGTATCAGAGCGGGTTTACCACTTGATCTGATTTGATTTGAGTAGTTTCTGAGTGTTCTGTGTGATTTGTTTGCTTGCTTGTTTATTTGCTGAGTGTTTCCTTCGTTGCACCCTCTTTTTAATTAAATGGATTCCAGAGGATTCATAGCTGAGGGCCATTCCATTAATAGGCCACCATTCTTTAATGGAACGGACTATTCATGTTGGAAAATAGAATGCAAGTGTTTCTTAGGGCCCAAAATTATGAATTTGGAATGTAGTGGAAGTAGTCCCTATGAAAACCAGGAGAGGAAGAAACCTGGACTAGGGAACAGATAAGAAGAGCTACATTGAATTACAGTGCTATGATATGATTCAATGTGCTGTTCACCCCAAAGAGTACTCAAGAATCTCAATGTGCAAGTCTGCCAAAGAGTTGGGATAAACTTGAGTTACTCTATGAGGGGACATCTCAGGTTAAGGAAACTAAGGCTATTCTGAATATGAATTATTCATGATGAAATCTAATGAGACAATTTCTGAAATGTTTGCCAGTTTTATGATCATAGTCAATGGACTGAAGGCCTTAGGTAAGGACTATACAGATGCTGACTTGGTAAGAAAGATTCTACGCTCACTCTCTTCAATTTGGCACACAAAGGCCACTGTCATTGAAGATTCTAAAGATCTATCCAAAATTTCTTTGGATGAATTGATAGGATCTTTAATGACATATGAAATCAATCTAAAGAGAAATGAAGAACATATAATCAAAACCAAGCCAGTAGCTCTAAAGGCCTCATCTAGTAACAAAGACAGAGTCAGGATAAAACCAGTTCTGATGAGTCTGAGTCAAATGAGGATGAGATTGCCCTCATGACCAGGTAATTCAGAAAATTCTTGAAATATAGAAAAGGAAAACTTGCTGGCAAAAGAAATACTCATCAGGTAAGAGAAACACTTCCTTTTCAAATGCTAATTCTAACAAGAACCAAAAATCTGACGAAATTGTCATATGTTACAGGTGCAACAAGCCAGGACATATGAAGGGAGAATGTCCTGAAAACAAGAAGGTGAAGCACAAGAAGATTCACAAATTCAAGAAGCCGAAGGCCATGGTAGCCACTTGGTCTGATGAAGACACAAGTGAAAATGAAGAAGAAGAAAATCCTCAAGCTCTGAAAGTGAGGAGATCTGCTTCATGGCAAAGCTCAGATGGAAAGGTAAGCACATCCTTTGAAGATTTTTCTGTTGAAGATTGGCAAGATGCTTATGCAGAACTTGTTGAAAATATATTGAAATGAGGAAAGAAAATAAACATCTCAAAAGAAAATTGAAAACATTATCATAACCAATCTTCAAACAAAAGAATTGTGAACTAGAAAATGAAGTAACAGAACTGAATGAAGAAAAAGAAAATCTTCTGAATCTGATTGATGAGCTTAAGCTAGCCTCTCAAAGGGCCACCCATGAATTCAAGAACTATCTGAAAGCTGGAAAAGGAAAACCAATATAAACAACAAAAGACTGAAGAAATCAAATCTTGGAAAACCAGCTAAAAGAAAAGATGAAGTTATTGAAAATTCACAAATGGTAAAGATAATCTAGAGGCCTTGTTGGGAGCAAAAATGAAATCAATCTCTCATGGACTAGGATTTGATAAACAAAACCTAAGAAAGATAAATCTGGTGAGAAGAAGGATAAAGCACCATTATTAAATTTGTCAAAGGCCCTAGTCTTGAGAACACAGAAATAAAACAAACATCAAGCAAAACCTCAAAATATCGAAAACTCAGAAAAAAGCAAGTTAACTAGGTCGACACAATCACTGATAGGTCGACACCAGTCCACAAAAAGAAGGCTTCTGTGGCTGTTGTGTCGATACCAGTCAAGGATAGGTCGACCTGCTCAACAGCAACAAAACAACCAACAAAATCAAAAATTCAATAAAAATTTGAAAAATAAGAAAAATCTAAAGAAAATCATTCATAAAGAACCTTGGACCTCCAAGACAGCATATCAAGCTGATTGACCAATTCTTGGAGCCAATGGTATCACAACCCATGTTGGTATCATCCTCAATTTTTCCATCCAATTTTGTGATGTACCAACAAAATCCTTAGATTCCACCTCCTCATCTTAATTCTCATGTTCAGATGAAAAAACCCCCCTCCTACCAAAAACAAAACACTGGTGCTTTCATTCCTAAAGACAGAAGAAAGTGAAAAAGACAGAGAACACCATTGTTAATAAACCAAAATAAAAAACAAACCAAATTTGGGTGAGAAAAGATTTGATAAAAATGTCCAAACATTCTGATGGTCCCAACACTGTTTGGGTACCAAAATCTTCTCTCCATTGATTGATTTTGCAGGAAGGTCGTGCACCCAATTCAAATGTATGGTTCCTTGATAGTGGGTGTTCACGACACATGACCGGAGATAGAGCCAAATTTCATTCCTGCTTGAGAAGGAGGGAGGTTCAGTAACATTTGGAGTAAAATAAGGAAAGATCATTGGATCTGGAAAGGTTGGTCAAACTTCCTCAAACTCTGTTGACAATGTTTTATCAGTTGATGGTCTAGATTACAACTTGCTCAGTATCAGCCAACTATGTGACAAAGGTCACAAAGTTGTGTTTGAATCTGATTTTTGTAAAATAATTGATTCATCAACTGGTAAAATTAAATTTTTTGGAAAAAGGGAAAACAATGTTTATATGATCAACCTTAATAAAATTTTTCTGAAAATCTCTTGTTTTGCTGCAAATAAAGATGAAATTGCATGGACTTGGCACAAAAGACTTGGCCATGCAAGTTTCAGAACAATGAATAAATTGTTAAGGCTGAATTTGGTTAAGGGTCTTCCTGAATCTTTCTCTAACACTGAAAATCAAGTTTGTGGGATCTGTGCCCAAGGAAAACAAACCAGGAATCTTTTAAGACCTTCAATGAGGTACTCACATCTAGGCCACTAGAACTACTTCACATGGACCTTTTTGGACCAACAAGAGTTCTATGTCTAAGTGGCAGAGATATGGGTTCGTAATCATTGATGATTTTACCAGATTTACTTGGGTTATCTTCTTGTCCCACAAAAGTGATTCTTGCCTTGAGTTCAGGAAATTCTGTACCACTGCTTTAACAAATTATTCATATAAAATCAAAATTATTTTGACTGATCATGGGGGCGAATTTGAAAACCAATCTTTTTCTGATTTGTGTGCTGAATTTCATATATTCCACAAGTTTTCTTCACCAAGAACTTCAGAACAAAATGGAGTTGTGGAAAGAAAGAATAGAACTCTTGTGGAGATGGCTAGATCCATGCTCTTAGATAGTAATTTGCCCAAATCCTTCTGGGCTGAAGCTGTAAACACAGCAAACCATATTCTAATAGAGCCTTGATCAGACCAAAAATAAAAAAAACCCCTATGAATTATTGAAAAACAAAAAGCCAACTGTTTCTTATTTCAAAACCTTTGGGTGCAATGTTATGTACACAATAATAATAAAGAAAATCTTGACAAGTTTGATGCTAAAGTCAGGAAGCCATCTTCCTTGGCTATTCGAAGTGTCAAGAGCTTTCAGAGTGTACATCCTGAAAAACAAACTGTTGAAGAGTCTCCTCATATTATATTTGATGAAAATTCCTTTTCAACTAAC